>RJWJ010034958.1:0-16559 GCA_004363605.1 Indri indri | reverse complement strand
ACCCTAAGGGTTCAGAGTCCCGAAGGGAGAAGACACATGGACTATCAAATCTACAGACCTGCTTCCTTCGACAGCTGATTTTCCTTCATTTGTGTCAGCAGGCACAGAGCCGTGCATCTAGAACTTCATTGTGCATATTTATTTACTAGGGATCTAGTTAAAATGCAGATTCGCATTCAGCAAGCCTGGGGTGGGGGCTAAGATTCTACTTTCTAACAAGCCCCCAGGTAATGCCAGTGCTGCTGGCCCATGGGCCACACTTTGATGAGAAGTTTAGTTAGGCTACAGAGAAAAGAATACCAGACTTGGAGTCATCATTCTTGGCTTTTAGTACCAGCTTTGCCATTTACCAGCTTGTTTTCTTGGACAAGCCACTTTGCCTCTCTGCAGTTTAGTTTCCTCAAATATAAACTGTGTAATAGAGGAGGAGGGAGGAGCAGGTTATTTCAAAGCTTGCATTGACAGACTCTTCAGAGTGATATTTTGATTGAAAAATCTCCACGTATAGGATCACATACAGCCTTTCGGGGGACTAACAGATAAACTGGCGTTAACAAAGCAGGAAATATTAACAAGGGCTGGAGCAGAGGGCATGGCCAAGTCAGAGAACGGGAAGAGGAACCATAATAATTCCTTATGGCAAATAGAAGGCTTTGATTCTTTCAAAGTGATGAAGTTTGGATGAAAAATGTCACCTGGAGAGGCTGCTACTTTTCCCCAACAACCACTTTGGGTGGAAACCTGCATTGCTGAAAATTGAGCTGCATAAGAAACTGGGATGGGGGAGGCGGTGGATGTGTTAGGGCTTTGAAGTAAGCATACACTCACAGGCTGTGAATGAGTCACTGCTGGAGGGAGCTTTCTGGAGCCACAGGGGAGTCTGGTTTGAAAACAGTTTATCTCTGCTGCAGACCGTTTCTCTACTGTCAGACAAGTTGGCCAGGAATTCAGATTGTTGGTCACTGCTAGCAGATCTAACAGGGACAAAAGCAGCCTCCCACAAGGGTTTGAGAGAGCGAAGGTGTTGGGTGCACGAGAGTTCAAACGGGCAAGGGGAGGGAGAAAGGGACACAGGTGATTTAAGTGAATGAACAAGCTCCTGACATCTGAGCCTGGGGCGGCGGCCCCTCCCCAAGCGCTCCCGAATCTCTGTTTTGAGCGGCGAACAGGATCAAACAGAAAGGGCTCCCCAGGCTCACGGATACGAGCTAGTTTCTGTTTAAGTCCCAAAGCAAAGTCGGGGGAACAGAGAGCGCTCCTGGGGAAGGCATCCTCTCCCAGCGTTGGGATGGGGGAAGGGGGGAGATTTTTACCTTATGTAGGACATGCTCGTGGAAGTCAGGGCCAGCTTCCCCCTGGTAGGAGTCGGGTCTCTGCAGGTCCATGCCCCGAGCTCGCTGCTGCGCTCTCCCAGCGCTCTGCGTCAGCGCTCGCAGGAGCTCGGTTCTGGCTCCGGTGGGCGCGGCGGGCTCCGGTCTAAGCCCCGCGGGCCGGGCCGCATCCGCGTTCAGCACCGGACAGTTCCCGCAGTGACCGCGGCCCGGTACCAGCAGGGCCGGCGGCCGCGCTCTCCCGTGACCGCGGCGTTTCAGCACCACGAACAGCGGTGCCGCCCCTGCGCGCCTGGGACCGGAGTTCGAGATCCCGTCGGCTCCCAATCCTCTGTCTCGTGACTCCAGGATGCGGGCAGGAACTCAGGATTTGAGTCTAGCTGCTGGTCCGCACGTATCTCATTCAGCTACTGGACTCCGGAGGCTCAGCGACCGCTGCGTTCTCAGGGCACTGCGGTCCCAGAGCTGTTCCCTATTCTCAGAGAAGTGACACCTCCGTCACCGTCGCCACGCAGCTCAGCGCAGCTCTCCTCCCGGTTTGCAGAGGCAAAGTCCTGCAGCGATGGGGGCGCTTGCGGCGCTTCTCTTTTCGTCCCTGGAAAATTCCCTCCAGCATGTACGAGATAAATCGCTATTCTAAGCCTGAAGTCCACAGACGATGGGCCTTGGGGGTCCCTGAAGGTCTGAAATATACAACATTTTGCAAAACTGCATTTTGTTAGGGAGAGGGTCCAGAGATTTCATTACACTCTGTATGATACATATGCCCCCAAGAAGTTAAACACGACTGGCTCAGGAGAGGCAGAATGGTGCTTTTGTTAAGAGCACAGGCTCCCAGAATTCATATCTTGGCTTTGAAAATTATTGGTTGTGCAATCTTGGGCAAATGACCTAATCTTTCCTAAGTGTCCACAAAGTGGAGATAATAATTGTACTTGCCTCATGGTGTTGTTCTGAGGATTTAATGAATTAATTCATGTAAAGAACCTAGAAGAGTGCCCAGCCTGTACTAAGAACTCAATAAACGTGAGCTATTCTGCTCTCTAGGCAGGAGGTGGGGCGCTCTGGCTACATCCCCTAAACACCAGGGGTGTCCTACTGCTAGGACCTTTGATAGGCAGAGTTTCATCACCATCTGGGAGGACAGCATGAGGCTGATCACTGTCGGAATTGGGGGCTGGGACTGTGGTCTCAGGGGTTATTCTAATATGATGATCCTGGTCTTTAGCAGGTGGCCCCCTCACCAGGGACCAGTCCTAGTGCCAGTGGCCCTTGGAGTCAATATCAACATGGAGGTAAAGAGCCAGGCTTAGGGTTAAAAGGGTGCATTTTACTCCCGGGTTTCAATTTCTTTTTGGCCAAATCACTTATGTTCTCTGGGTTTACTTATGTTTTCTCATCTGTAAAATGGGTAGAGGAATCTATGTATACTTCGCTGAGTTTTTGTGAAGAATAAATGAGATAATGTATGTAAAAATCTTTCTTTTAAACTATAAAGCAAATTTCATTTATAAGGTGTTATTATTACTGGAATCTCTATATTGTATAACAGATACTCGATGAATTTTTTTTTTTTTTTGAGGCAGGTCTTGCTCTGTCACTCAGGCTGGAGTGCAGTGGTGTGATCATAGTGCCATGGCATCAGCCTAGCTCTCTGCAACCTCAAACTCCTGGGCTCAAGTGATCCTTCTGCCTCAGCCTCCTGAGTAGCTGGGACTACAGGTGCGCACCATAATGTCTGACTAATTTCTTTCTATTTTTTGGTAGAGACAGAGTCTCACTCTCGTTCAGGCTGGTCTTGAACTCCTGACCTCAAGAGATTCTCCTGCCTCGGTCCCCCAAAATTGTGAAAAGGGGAGATAGGATGGCCTTTCTAGCATTAAAGAACCAGCAACGTCTCTCCCCTAGTGAAGGGCTTGGCACAGCTCCCACAGCTAAGCTCTGGGCTGCTGGAACGAGTGAGGGTTACACTGTAGGGAAGGTGCAGCCTCTACATGCAGCCACCAGATCCCGTCCCAACCCCCACGCTGGGGCAGGGATTGCAGTTATGAGTTGTACTGACCAAGGAGGAACAATGGTGCTGTCTCCTTCCCCTCAGGGTAAACAGACAAAAGAGCCATACTTTTTTAGACTGAAGAGCTGACAGTCTACCACTTGTGACTAACAGGTACTGAAATACCACACCATGGGATAAGGGCCATGATGGTGTATAAGGGAGAGAGTATAGTGCAGTGGCTAAAACTCAAGCATAGGACCCGGAGGAGTTGGGTCTGAATCCTGGCTCTGCATGAGTTTCATGTGCAACTTGGTCTAGTATGTCATGTTGCTAATCTTCACTTTCCTCTTTCCTAGGGTTGTTGTGAGGATTAAATGAAGGAATGCACGGTGAGTACTGAGCCAGAGCCTCGTATATACTGAATGCTCAATGTGGGAGCTGTTATCGAGAATAATATCAACAGAGTGTGCTGCAAGCCTGGAGGAAAAGGTGACCTCCTCACTCTGCCTGGGGTGAGGAGGAAGGTGGGAGTCGGGGAGGGCTTCACCAGGAAATGGCCACCAAGCACCAACTATTCCTTCCCGAGAAAGGACCCCAAATGATATCTTCCCCTGTCCCAGCACCCCAAGGAGCCACATTTTTGTCCATTGAGAAGCAGCCTCCAGAAAAGGAGTCTCTATGTGGCTGCCTGGTCACCTTCCTGTGACACCAGGTTTCTGCTGCCATGTCTTTTCCTGCCTGCTTCCTTGGGCGCTTTCTGGGAGATGCGGATGAATAATGAATGAATGAACCTTTATTCTGACACAAATGTGTCAGACTCTTTCACTTGTATCATCTAATTTAATCTCACTCCTCTGCAGGAGGATACTATTCTTCCCAATGTCTAGGTGACGAAAGTGAGGTTCAGGGACATTAAGTGAATCCCCAAGACCCAGCAGGTGGCAGGCACAGCCCAGACTCAGTCTCCAGCAGTCTGGCCCCAAGTCGACATGCTTTCCACCATCCCTCAGCTGCCTCCTCGCAGAGACCCGTCAACCAAGGACCGAGGTTCAGGAAGGGACTGTGCAGATTCGTGTGGTGCTTTTAGCTCCATAGTTGGAAAAACTCCCTGGCACACAAGACTTTTTTGACACTAAGTTCCAGCCTTTGCAGCAGCTTGGTCAGGGTCAGGAGGAGAAGCAAGGGGGTCTGCCCCTCCAGAGGGGGTGCACAGCAAGTGCCCAGTGACATCACCACATCTGCCCCAATACCTTCATTCCCAGGACATACATGGGAATGTCACAGTGCACAGAGCAGTGTTCCTGTGCTGGGCGCAGAAAGTAGCCGCTTTTACCTGGAACCTGCAGCATCAAGACAACCCCATGGGACTCCCCAGGCCTGGGGTCCTTCTAATGGTCACCAGCATAGCAGCTCCCTCCTGTACCACACAGTCCAGCAGCTGTGGACTCTGGGGGAAACCAAGCATCCAGGCGGCCTCCTCTATGGAGTGCCAAGCTCTTTGCAACTCACTGCCTCCTCCTTGTGGACATTTGTCTTCAGCATGGTCTCAGAACCTGCTGACTGTGCCATCGGAGAGCCGATAAGCTCAACAGACCCAGGAGAAGGGACTTCTTTTGCCCAATATTCAGGGAGGATCGGACAAAATGATAAAAGTCAGCAAAGTTCACTTGCACTGCTCTCAGTCTGCCTTTCTGTTCTATTTCTTTTCTCATGTGTAGCGTAGCCCTCTTTCCACATAAGAGATACACTTTTGGGAGAGAAGATACCTGTCGTTTACATGTTACTATGATCTTAAATGCACATATCACCTTTGGGAAAGGATTTGTTCTTTAGGGTTCGTCACTGACTGTGGGTATTACAGACGGTTTTCCCTAGGCAGCAGCACGTGTGGGTGTATGCATGTGTGCATATGTGTGCATTTCTTTGTTGGGGGAGTCATATTTTTTTGAGGGCCTTTCTTTGCCAAAACTACACTTCACTTGGCCATGGCAGCCCCTCTTGCACCACCTGCCATCTGCTTGCAGGGATCAGTGGGTTCAATTTCAGGTATTTTCCAGAAGAGGCAGAACTTAGTCTGGGCTCCTTTGGCTATCCTTGGTGATTTTTTTTTCTCAAGGCACACAGGTGAGCATCAACTGGGAAGAGGAGAATTTAATCCCTCCTCCTTAGAGGTGATGATGCAAAATGTCAAATCATTTATTCATCTGTTAACCTAGTTTGTGTTTAAATTGGATCTCAGGGTGCGCAGAATTGGGTTGGTCACAGTAATTGAATTCTGACACACTCATCATTCACTCATGAATGGCCCACTTTCATTCATTCACTCATTTATCCATTTATCTATTCATTCATTCCAATGTAACGAGAACCTGTAAACTCAAGGTAAAAGCCAGGACCTTGGCAAAACCTACATTTAACCATATCCTCCCCCCGTGGTCCTGGGGTGACAATCAGCCTGATTCCTGGGTCCATCGTTCCCTTGTTTTCCTTTTTAGGTAGTTTTATTGCATCTATTAATGTATGCATTCCTAAAAATATGTATTTTTTATTTTAGTTGCTTTTTTGACTCAAGATTATATCACTGAGACCCTTCTGTACTTTGGCGTGCTGCCTCAGCGTGCTCCTCTGACTGCTGTGCAATGATCTGTTGCGTGCACAGACCACACTTTTTCATCTGTTCTTCCAAAGAAGGACTTGAGGGCTGTTCCTGGCTTTTATCTGCTGTGAACGGCACTGCTGTGAACGTCCATACACACATTTCCTGTTGTCACGGGCAAGAGTTTCTCTTTATTTCTCCATCTGAGAAGTGTTTATTCAAAGTCCACCCCATGTGCTGCCTCATGCGTGTCAAACGTTTCTGGGGACACAGGGTTGCAGGGCACTCGCCAGGAAGCTGCGGGACATACGGAAATGAACCTGGGGTTTTGGTTCCGACAGACGTGATTTGAGGTCCAGCTGCACCGCTTACAAGGCATGTGACTTGGACCACTTTCCTGACTTCTTTGAGTACCAGTTTTCTCATTTTAGAAATAGGGAGTAATAATACCCACCTCTCAGGAGTGTGAGGGATAAACGGGGTGAGAGACCCCTAGCACGAAGTAAGTGCCCTATAAACGCGCACGCTTTTGTTCTTCATTTATATTGACCCTGGATGTCACCACTACTATTGTACTGTGCCATATATAACATGTGCTATGTTATGCTATTATATCATTATACCCAGAAACAGAGGAATAAGATAGGCAATTCTCAATTTAGAGGAATGCGTGATGTCTTTGGGGATTAAGAATAACATACAAGGAACGAAGAGATCTCAAAGCACAGCTGGGGACAATGCCTGCAGCCCGGGAGGCAGAGCCGCGTGGCAGGTGGCACCCACCTTCAGAGTCAGCGCTCAGATTCACGGGAACCGGTGCACTCCGCTTACTATGACAGCTTATGACCTGAGGCACGTGCTTCACCGCTGGAGCGTTTCCCTGTGGGAGCTGCTGACGCTACTGAGCTCCGGGGGTTTCCGTGCAGATGAGTGAGTTAATCCATAAATCCCTGTCCTGGCGTCTGCGTGAGCTGCTGCCGTGGAGCTGGGACGTGCGTGAGCTCCTCACGGAGGCGGAGTGCTTCCTGTGTGGGAACACCGCAGAGGAGGTTCAAAAAGGAGACTGGGCACATTAATATTAATTAATTGAAGATGTTAATTAACAGTAATATTTCCCTGTGCAGACTTAAGTCGGCTTTTAATACGGCAGCTGAATGAGTTTTCTAAATAATATAGTTGCTATGTGTATAAAGAATAAACATTCTACCAGGAGGTCAAAAGAGCAAAGCAATAGGGAACAGTGGGAGCAAAACCCTTGTTTGTACCCATACGGACGCATTCTAAGGAAGGCGGGAACAGGGCCGGGTGTGGGTGCAGCAGGCGAGCTGTCTAGGGTCGCCACGGCTCCTTAACTGCTGTGTCCCGGGCGCCTCTCTTGCTCCGCTGTGTCCACAGAAAGGAGGGTAATGGAGGGACAGGGACTGAAGAGGGGCCTGGGGTCACAGAGAGGGAGACAGGAGAGAGGGCGTGGCCTGGGTGGAGAGGAGTTGGGGAGAAGGAAGGAAGAGAGGGAGAGGGGAAGAAGCAAAGAGCCACGTTCAAGTTAACGGTTCGTCACGGAAAGTTCGTAGCGCAGAGGGAATTCTCCTTCACACCTGACGGGTCAGACGTGGCAACAGATGCAAGGGCTGATTTCCTCTACCTGCTCTAAGTATCAGCACAGGCAGGGAGAAAAATGCTGCCCTCCACGGGGAGAATGGGACACTGGACGGGGACTTGTGACAGTCGGGTGAGCGTCAGCATCTGGGACGCTCACAGCCCTCTGCGGGGCGCGGTCGCCGGGCGGTGGGTGGGCTGAGCTAGAGGGGAACCTACTTTTAAAAATTTTTTTATTTTTAATTATTATGGCTACACAATGGTTGTATGTCTTTACAGGGCACGTGTAATGTTTTGATACAGGCACACAATGTGAATTAATAAATCAGACTAATCGGTGTATCCATCACGGTAGGCATTTAACATTTCTTTGTTAAATGTTAGGAACATTCCAATTCCACTCTTTTAGGTATTTTGAAGTGTACCCTAACTTATTGTTGATTTTAGTCACTGTGTTGTGCCATCAAATATTGTTCCCTCTATCTAGCTATCTAACTATGAATACATTTTTGTACCCGTTAACCATTCCTTTATCCCCCCTTCCCCGCCACCCTTCCCAGCCTCTGGTAACCATCATTCTACTTTCTGTCTCCATGAGATCAACTGTTTTTAATATTTAGCTCCCACAGATGAGTGAGAACATGCGAGAAGAGGGGAACCTACTTTTAAGACAAAGTCTGCAGATGGGCTTTGGGTCCCATCTCCAGAAGGCCGCCCCGCAGGTGTCGTAGCTACACTGTGCTGTCTTATCAGCTATGGCATCCTGGTCTACCGGGTTATTAGGGGCTGCGAGACACACTAAATAAAGCCAGCCACAAATAGGCTCCCAGAATCTAGCACTCTCTGTCTTTTATAGACACACACGTCGTGACCTCATTGCCAGCCCTGCATTTCCTGCAGCATGAAGCACAGAGAAGGGGAGATCCGGCTCCAGGGAGGGCTCGTGGGGTAGCAGGCAGCGGAATGAAAGCTGCAGGTGTTCAGAATCACTGCTTGGTCCAGACCTAATGGTTGTGCCCCAAAACGTAACTCAACTAGGGCTTGTTTCTTTCAGAGAGCTGGGAGAGGGTGCTGGTGGAATGGAGGCAGGTGGTTGGCAGACATAGGAGGAGAGGTCATTTTTCCTTGGGGAAGGCTGCGTAAGTCACACCTTTATTTTAGTGGCCCAGTGGGGAAGGAGTGGAAAGAATGGGTGAGAACCTGAGCTTGAGTGAGATCCGTGTGATTTATGACAAGAAGTATCAGCTATTATTATTAGAAACAGCTTCTTATATTGCACAGCATGTGCCATGGGTGTGAGGTTTGGTTGAGTAAAGGGTGATTGCATGCAGAGGGCTTAGCGTCAAGGCGGGTCTGACCCATAAGCCCACGTGGCTAAGGTGGCGGGCACTGTCCCCCGACCCCTGCCTCTCTCACTCTAGCTCCGACCACTTTCCCCCGTCCCTGTCTACGTTCCTCAAGATCTATGCTCACAGTTTGCATTTCCTCATCTTCAGCTGGTCGCCCCTCCCGCTTCTCCCCTGAACGGGCAGTTGGGCCAATCCCGAGTGACCCTCAGGCCACCAGATCCCAGGCCGTCCTCCTCTGCATTTTAGTGGAGTTCGGTGCTGGTGGTCGTTTCTTCCTCCTGCCATCTCCAGCCTTCTCGGCTCCGCGACTCTGCTCTCTCGGTGCTCCACCTAACTGTTTGCAGTCATTGCCTCTTTCCTGCCTGGATCCCTCCTCTTCTTTCCATTCTTTAAGTCTCCTTTTCCCCCAGGGCTCTGGCCCCCTGTCTTCTTTTCTTCCTGTGCACTCACTGGCTGAGTTCAGCCACGTTCAGTAGCCAATTTAGGATTAGCTACTGCTCTGAGGCTTGGATGTCCTCCCACACATGGCTATGGTGGGGCCGGGCCTGACCCTGGCCACATGGCGTGGTCTGAGATCGGGCACCTGATGGAAGTCAGGCCAATCTCAGTCCCTCCTGGGATTTCTTTTAGCCGAGCCAGACAGAGAGTGAGGCTTTCTCTGGGAGTGAAACCCACAGGACGGAACAGCTGGGAGATGTCAGTGGCTGTGTTTCCCTCCTCTTGGAGGAGGCTGTCTAGGGAGAGAGCTTCCTCTGGAGCTGCAGAGGACGAGGAAGAGAGCACATGGGGGTGTTTGATCCAGTTGTCCAGCCCGGGGCCGTTGTTCCCGAGACTCAGGGGTATTCTTGCCTCTCCCAGGGATTGTCTTCCTGGAATTATGTGTGATACCCTAGGATTCTTCTAGCTTCTGTCCCCTTTTGCCAGAGTGTTTTAGGTAGGTTTATGACACCTGCAACCAAAGCAGTCCTGACTGGGGTAGGTTCTGGGGCAACAGAGGCCCCAGCATGGGGTTGGGAGGCTCGGGTTTGCACCCGACTCTGGCACTCACTGGTCCTGAGACCTTGAACCAGCCCCAGTCCCTGAGCTTCAGTTTCCCCATCTATACAAAAGGAGTGACAAAATCTACTTGCCTGGCCCACTTGGTCCTAAGGGGATTAACCAACAATATGCTCAAGTACCACCCAAATCATAAAACATGTTAGAAATGTAAAATTTTAAAAGCGCATTATTTATTTGAAACCTCTTGTATTTGTAGCCTGAATCTCCACTTGGGGGAATGATCTTCCTGCTAGCGCAGTTGCAGCTGGCTGTGGACCCGGGGCTGGAAGGTGTGTGTGGACAGCAGCGCCCCCCAGCGCTTATGGTCAGTAGGTCAGGTGTAGAGGAATCTGCAGTGAAGGTTTGGAAGCCAGGGAGGCGGTGGGAGACCCAGACTCATACCCATTTATGGAAGCTCTTCCTGACTCTGCTTCGAGATTTTATTTTGGTCTCCAAGGGACAATGGCCCATCCAAGGGACCATGAAAAGGACATATAGGAGGTAGTGAAAGAAGGAACACCTGGGTCTGGGAAGGGGCAGGAAGCGGCCGAGGATCACTGCCTGCCCTTAGCAAGCATGCCCAGTTTCACTCTGGACTCGGGGTCGAGAGGCCAGGATTCCAGTCTTTACTTTGCTTCTAACTTACTGGGCAAGATGTGTCATTTCTCTCCTGAGTCCCAATTTCCCCATTCCTCCAGCTGGAAATGGGCGGGGTGAGAGGGATACTCACACCTTACATTCGTAACACCTTTATGGTTCACGTTCATGATCATGTTCATGCCTCATAACATGAAAGGAGACACATATTATCGTTCCCAACTAGTAAGAGCAAGAGATAGCCCTTGTGCTAAGGTTTCTGTCCACTCTGAGGTCCTTCCAGGGGTAAAGCTCCCGATCCTTCTGCCACTGTGTAGCGGAGTGTTCCTCAACACTCTCTCCCCTCCAGAGCTAGTGAGACTCTGGGAGTCTCTTCTCACTGTGCTCAGGGAGCTGGGCTTCAAAGGGGCGTCTACCTGGTATATTTGTCTGCATATCCTCCCTCCGCCACTAGATTGCTAATCCCTGGAGAGCGGTACCCACACCAGCTGCGTCAAAGCACTTGCAGCTGTGCCTTATCTTCTGGGTAAATGATGGTTGAAGAGACACAGCGGTGAGGGCACAAGCAGCAAACACGCTTGGTATGTGTTGAGAATCTGCCACGGGCCAGTACTTGGCTTGGGCTGTGCAGAAGGCTTCCAGGGCAGTTTGTTCAATCACAAAAGCACTGGCTTTCATTTCCCCTCTCATCCCCGGAGCTGCCTCATGCTTTCAGCCTCATGAGACACAGTCATCAATCAACACTCACTCCCCAGATCCCGCCCTGGGCCAGACACGACAGGATGCACTTTATCAGCCTCTTAATTTAGTTTATGTTTTAGGCAGGAGCCAGACACGAGAGATTTCCCCCAATCTATCCATCCATTGCTGCTTCTGCTTCTGTTTGGAAAACCAACTCTCAGTTCAAATAATAAACGTATTTGGGGATTGTTTTCTTGGAATCTTGGAAGTGTGAGGATACTAAGAAGTCAGCTGGTCCAAGCAAGATGGTCGTAATGAAAAAAGGAGACAATTTGTATAATAGGATTTTAATTTCATGAAAAGAATATACATCCAGAATAAATAGGGCAGTGCTATACCCAGAATGTTAGCAGTAAGGTGATGCATTGTGGCGACAGTTGTTTTCTGTCTTCCGGATCTTGCAAACTTTCTATGGTGAATATATGTTACATTTCAATCAGGAAATAATTTTTTTTAAAAAAATTAAAATTATTCTCTTTCTTAAGTTGGGTGGGGGAGCACATAGGTGTGTATTTTATTATTATTCTTCATAACTTACTTATGGGTTGTATGTGCTCTTTGTAAAAAATATTTAATACTCTGGTTTTTTTGGTTGCAGAATCTCTTGTTTAAATAAAATGTAATCTGGTTGCTGCCTTAATTGATGTGGGGTACACTGGAGGCCGGCTGCCTCTGTTTCCCCCTCCAACACCTAGAGACAGCGCCTATGGGGGCCAAGACCTCAGGTGAGAACAGTGAGGTCTGGTAACCGCCTTCTGCAGGTGGGAAGGTCCAAGGCAAGTGGTAAACTAGGACTAATTAGAATCTAGTTCTTCTAAAATCCTACCCAAGGCTGGTGCAGTAGCTGGAACCTGTAATCCTAGCACTTGGGAGGCTGAGGTGGGAGGATCGCTTGAGGCCAGGAGTTTGAGACCAGCCTGGGTAACATAGTGAGACCCCACCTCTATACAAAAATATAAAAAATTAGCTGGGTGTGGTGGTGTGTGCCTGTAGTCTCACCTACTTGGGAGGCTGAGATGGGAATCTTCCCACTTTGATGGCTTGAGCCCAGGAGTTCGGGGCTGCAGTGAGCTGTGATCCCGCCACTGCTCTCCAGTTGGGCGACAGAGCGGACCCATCTCAGAAAACAAACAAGCAAAAATCTTGCCCAGCTGTTCCTGGGTCGCTGCCTCTCTGCACCCAAGTTTCCTTCTTGTTTTCCTCCCTCTTTACACTTATCTCTGCTCTCAGCTTGAGGGATAAAACTAGTGATACTTTCCTTTTAGCTTGATTTTCTGTATTGACCATCTTCCAGGATTTGTCTTTAAAGAGTGAGGTTGTATTTTGGCAGATGGTGGATAGCAGGGAAGGAGGAGAGAGGGCTGGGGGCTGCCTGCAAGTTCAGCCTGGTCGCTTGGTGGCCTGGCAGCCCCAAGGAGGGTTCTTGCCTCACTTGGGATTACCAGAGGGTTTCTTCTGCTGCTGGGTCAGATGGGAGCTGACTGCTGCCAGAGACTCAAACTGCAAAGACCAGGTTCCTTGGACGCCCCAATGCCTCTTAGGGGCCTAGAAGGATGCCAGGTTCAGCACAGGACTCTTGGCATGGCCGGCCAGTAGCCAGAGATGTTTTCTGATTCTCAGAGGGCAGAGTCCGGTGGAGACAGGGTTGTTCTGTCTCTGTGGATACGAGCTCTGGGGCAGCTCAGACAGGAGCTGCGGGACAAGGCGCAGGTGCGCCCACACTCACTCCCCTTCACCCGTCACTCATCGCTGCCTACGACCCTCTTCACCCACCGTGCCAGGCTCACCTCCAATTGATCGGAGGGGACACCAGTCGATTTCCCCTCCCCTGCAAAATGCCACGCGCCAGGTGCAATCACCCACAGGACGCTAGGCTTCAGGCGAGGCTACAGGTGCCCCCTTCCGTGGCTCCCTTTCCCTCGGTTCCGCCCTCCCCTCCCCCACTGCTTGTCACGGGGCCTCTAGGGGCACGCGCTCCCGCCCCTCCGCCTCAGGCGGGATCTAGCACTGAAAAGTCCCCGCTGGCTTCGCTCAGGTGCACCGTCTGCAGAGCGGTGTCTCTCCTGCCTCCCTTAGTCCTGGCGTTTTAGTTCTCGAACATGCAATTGGATCAAGGATGATGGCCATTACTTCATCTCCTGACTGCCAGGATCTGGCCTCAGCTAGGACACAAACCAGGCTGAGAAATAGGGCTCTGGCTCCTGGCGCGCAGCCCTGGATTTGTAGGACGGATGAGATAAGGGATCTGTCCCGGCCTCTTTCCGCAGCTTCCCTGTCTGCGCGCAGGAAGCAGGTTGGAGCTGTCGGGCAGGGCTTTGCGGGCTCCTCTCTGGTCTGGCTTCTGAGAGGGGATGGTGGTCCCCTGCATCCCTGTGACTCCCACAGGCCGGTGAACTCGGCATCTGGACTCGGGTGCCTCATGGTGGGCGATGGTTTGGGGTGTGCAGAAGCTTCTCTCTCTAACTGCCCTGCATGTGGGTGAGTTTTCAGTGGGATTGGAGATCTAGCCTTCGGTTTAAACACGAATTTCAGAAGGTGGCGGCCCTCCCAGGAGGACCCAAGAATGTTCGATGGTGCCGTATTTGGGGGAAGAAGTAGACTGTCCAGGACATGTTCACACGGACTAGGTAGGGAGGGGGAGAGGCCAGGAGGAAATGGAAACTGGGAGATGGTGGAAGGTTCCAGGGACTGAGGCTTCTGCAGGTTGAAGGCTCGGTGGAAATGACACTGGGATAGCTCGAAGCTTAGGACGCCCAGGAAGACGGCCACACCCTACCATGAGAGGCTTGGACTACCTGTCTCTGACCAGCTGCGAGGTCATGGGCAAGCCATGAGGCTCTCTGGGCCTCAGTTTATGCATTTGAAAAATGGGGGTAATAATAGTAACTGATTTATTAGACTTGCATGCGAATTAAATGAGGTCATACCAGAAAGAGTTTAGAGTGGTCTCTGGTCCAAAGTAAACACAGAAATTGTTAGCAATTATTATGTCTCTGGCCGTGGCTGGCAGACCCCAGACCTGAGCCCAAGTGGTGCTGTCACGCTGTCCTGTTGTGCTCTTCTTTAATATTGTGCTGGGTGGTGCTGGGCACGGAGTGGACGCTGCGACTGCTCTGAGCAGAGCCTCAAGAGAACAGGGAAGGCTGTGTTTCCCAGGCTGACTTAGCAAGTTGTGTGTTTGTGTTTTTTTGGTATTTGTTCATTCATTCAACAAAACTATAGAGCATTTCTTACAGGCACTGGGTGTAGGAGACGCAATGGTGAGCAAAGAAACCCCATTTCTTGCCTTTTTGCGGCTTGCAGCCCAGTAGGGGAGTCAGACATTTATCAAATGTGCACAAATAAATGTCCGAGCACAGCCTCGCTAGATGTAGGAGGTGCTCTGGGGACTTGCATCAGGGGCATTGGCTTATCTGGGGTCCAGCCACGTCTCACTCCCTCAATTGCCCCCACCTGGCCTGGGCCACCATCGTCTCACACCTGGAAGGCGGCAATTGCTTCTTCGTGGTCTCTCAGTTTCCACCCTGGCCTCCAACTATTGTGTTTCCTCACAACAGACCGTGTGATCCCCTTAAAGTAAGTCTGGCCATGTCATTTTCCATGGCTCCTGCATCATTCAGAGTGAAATCCAAACTCCCTGTTGGGTCCTAAGGGTCCTTAAATGATGATTCTCTGTTTCCTCTCTGAGCTCATCTCCTTCCACTCTTGCCCTCCTTCCCTCTCCCCCAGCCATGCTGGCCCCTTTGCTCCTGCCACAGGACCCTTGCACTGCTGTGCTCTCTGCCTTGAACTCTTCACTCCCAGCCTTAGCCCGGCTCCCTCACTCCCGTCAGGTCTCTGCGGGAACAAGATTTCGCCTGACCAGAGAGACCTTCCTTGATGCACGGTAGCACTTGCCCCTCTCCCACCCTCCACCCTCTTATTCTCTGGGGCACTTAGGACCACCTGGTACATTTCACATTGTTTATCTTCTCCTCTCCCGCTCCCACCAGGAGAATGTAAGTTTCATGAGGCCAGAAACTTAACTTTTTTTTTGTTTGTTGCTGTATCCCAGCACCTAGGACAGTACTTGGCATGTAGTAGATGTTTAATAAATATTTGTTAAATGAATGAATAATAATTTATTTGAGATTTGAAGGAAGAGTATGAATTAACACACTGATTGCCATGTGAGTTGTATTTAACTCGGGCTAGTTTTGAGCCCGGGGCCTCGTGAAGCAAAACCCTGCAGCTGGTTCGTGAAAATCTTACTTGTTGATGTTCTTATTGTTACAATTAATATTGACAATTTAATTCTAAAAACACGATTGCATTGCGTATAACTCACACACAGAAAACAATAAAAAATAACAAATTAAAAAGGATCATTTTGTTTTAATAAAACACTGTGGCCCTGGGGAAAAAAATTTTCTTCTAGTGGCAGTCAACGTGTTAGCCAAGCGAAGAGATGAAGGGAGCGTTCCAGGCACGGGAAACATCCCGTGAAAAGTCCCTGTGGTCAAGGGAATGTTTTCTGTATGAGGAACTGAAATCCTGTGGCTGTCGCTTGGGGAATGAGCCCACAACTGAGCGGCGCCTTGTGGAGCCCCACAGACCTGGGGGTGAAGCCTGGCTCTGATACCTGTGAGCCATGTGACCCCAGGTAGGACACCTGCTGGCACTTAATCCTCAATTGCGGAGGAGGGAGGATAATTGTATACATTCTACAGTGCTGTGGGCAAGTCAAATGAGTAGTGACAGGTTGTCCACTCAGATCGGTGGCTGGAACGCTGCTATTAGAACAGGTGCCGGCATTCAGCAGTCAGCTAACCCACCTGGAAAATTCCTAAATGCACCATCTATTGCCATTTATCTTCAGTGGTCACTGCCACTGCAGCCAGCATCAGGGCAGCGTGGGGCAGCACCTAGAGCCCCAACTGGGGTGTTCCGGGGTCTCTGTTCCATCTTGATCTGGAAAGTTCTGGCTTTTGCCTTTTGGAGAAAAATGTCTCAATGTCTCAAGGCTTTGTTCCATTTTCCAATCTGTAAAGTGGATGTGGTCATCCTTGTCCACCTCGTCAAATCATATGGTAACTGCTGAGACGGCATCTGGGCAAGTTCTTTAACCGTAAGCTGTGAAGCTGTTATAAGCATTGCAAGCTTTATTGTTGTTGGGCTCCGTACTCGTTGGATGAATCATAAATGTTGGTTAAATGAGAAGTCAGGGAGCTGGGGCATTTGTATATAAGAGACTCTCTCCGGGAATAGGGTAGGGGTTCTTAACCTGGGATACACAGAGGAACTCTGAAGATTTGTTTAATATTATGCAAAATTTA
>RJWJ010034957.1:0-16947 GCA_004363605.1 Indri indri | reverse complement strand
AATACAGCCAATCTAGCATGATAGCTCCAGCAGTGTGCTAGTAAATATCTAACAACTGGCCTCCCAGGGGAAAAAGACCTGAATTTACACTGATTTCTGTGGTAAATTCTACTCTCACCATGGCCACTTTCAAATTACCAACCTCACCTCACTGAATAGGAATTAGGAAGAGATGCTTGCAATTGACTCCCATGAGCCAGCAGACCTGGTTCCAGCACTAGAGGCCTCTCACCTTCCTGGTTTTTAAATGTCCTAGGATGGAGGGCGCTTCAGCTCACCCAAATCAGAACCCCTCTGAACGAAGAACCTCTCACTGACCCTAGGGTCTTTCCATCAGTTAAAAAAAAATACGCACCCTATTCCAAGAGCAAACATCTCTCTGATCTTGCCATAAATCAATCTGCAATCTAGTATGTAGTTTAAGGAATGTACAAGGCAGACTTAGAAACAGGCACTTGAAGAACCTAGGAAAGAAAATCCCCGTTGGCATGAAAGAGCTGGGATTGGATCTGGATTTGGTGGATGGGAGAACAGGAGGGGCAGAGGCAATTCTGGGCAGAGAGACTAGACTGAGACCCTGAGGTGGGGAGGAAGGTCTGTCTGGAAGCGCAGTTGCATGGCAGGAGTGTGGGTGGCTGGCATGGGCGAAGGCTGAGCTCGAATAGCCAGCTAGGCCAGCCTGGGGTGGGCCTCCCACGCTTTCGTACCATTCTCTGGCCATGAAGGGACTTTGTCAGAGTTGCATTTGGTGGAGATGACTCCTCTGGAAGCAGTGTGGTCTTTGAATGGAGTGGCAGGGCTGTGAGGGTGTCCGTGTGTGTGTCGTGTGCATGCATGGTGTTGGGGGAGTGGTGGGTTGTAAGTGATGAGACTGTTGTCAAAGAGACAATAAAGAGACTACTGCAAGGTCATGAGACCTGGGTTTAAGGGAAGAATTAAAAGCAAGCAGTTGCCTTGAGAGACTTTGATCACATAAAGGGTAAATATCATTTCTACAGATGCAAGCCCTTAGGGAGAGAGGTTAAGGAGAAAGTGCTGTTGGACCCAGAATTCTGATGTTCAATAGATGAGTCCAGAAGCATCATTCACAGGCGCATACCCACACTGCAGCTTCCCCACGCCATGTCTAACTCCTGCACACTTTGCAGGCGCTGCAGCCCATTCAGAGCTGGCCGTGATGATTCAGGGCAAATCCCACATCTGGAGATACCTTGGAGATCCATCATGAGCTCTTTCGAACAAATTCAAGAAACTTGATCAGGCATTTCTGCTCTCCCTTTATCTTTGTAAATTTATTTTGAAATTTTAAGTTAAAATTTTAAAAGAGGAAACATATTATTCCAAATCCAAAAATATGAAAAATTATGCAGTAAATATTTCACTCTTACCCTGTCCCATATCTGTCCCGTTCCTGCCTGTACCCCTCACATGTAATCAGTTTTACTGTGAATGTTTACAGAGTTTCTCATCCCCTCTGTAACCTTGATCGGTTACCTCTGTATTTTACTGAAGTCCTTTAAATTCATTGCTCTCCTTCCATTCCCTCTGCTACCTCTCTCAAACCCAAAGCCTCGTGTCTCTATCGTCTCTTCACCAACATTCTCCTCCCTTCGCCCTCACCGCCCGCCAACATGCATGTGCACACACGCACATTCACAGCCCTGCCACCCCATTCAAAGACCGCACAGCCTCCAGCGTCACCTCCACCAAGTGTGGCTCTGACAAAGTCCCCCAGTGGCCGGAGAATCCTGCAAAAGCGTGGGCGGCCCGCCCCAGGCTGGCCTAGCTGGCTATTTGAGCTCAGCCCACACGTGTACACCCACCCACACTCCTGCCATGTGACTCTGCCACTCCTGGACAGGTCCCAATCTCGTCCCTCTGCCTGAAATTGCCTCTACCCCGCCTGTGCTCCCCACCTACCAAATCCAGCTCAAATTCCAACTCTTTCATGCCAACAGGGGTTTTCTTTCCTCGGCTCTTCAAGAGCCCTTTCAAAGTCTGCCTTGCATATTTCCTACAAAGCCCACTAGCCTACAGGTTCCTTACATTAAATCCATCCGTTGTGAGTGGACCCCACCTTGTTTCTCCTGATTCAGCAGCTACTTAGCATCTTACGTATTAAGCACGCGAGACAGAAACTGCTAGCTGTTCCCTAACTTCCAATCTCTGCTTCTCTCTTCTGGGAACAGAAGGGCTGCCTTCTAGCTGCCCACATGGCCACCTGGTAAAGGTCACATTTCCTGCCTCCCGTGTGTTAGCTCTGGCCCTGGATGTAAGTTCACCAATGGGAAGTGAATCGAACCTGCGTCAGCTTCCAGGTTTTTCCTTTAAAGGGAAGCGCGGCCTCCCTTCCCGATCCTCCTTTTCCCTGGCTGGAATGCAGATGTGCAGGCCAGCGTGTCGGTGCCAGCAGAGGTGAGCAAAGCACACTAGTCACAGGAGAGAGCAAAGGCAGAAAGATCATCCCAGCTTGCACAGGCCACCTTCCGAGCCCACCGAGCTGCTTATGCACAGGAGGGCACATGAGAGAAACACGTGGTTAAGCCACTGCTCCTTCTAGAGTACCTTAGAACAGCTGCATTTATATTCTAACTAGTACACTGGGCTTGATACATGTTTGCTGAATTAAATTCATGGATGGTATATTCCAAGTTTGTACAGGAAATGAGCAAATTTTGGGGATCTTCCATCATGTGTTTAGATTTAAGGTTCAAGCAATCATACCTTGCAGAACCCATCCCACGATGCCCCTGTCAAACAGAACACTCATCAGAGATGGAACTAACCCTGTACCTACTTTATTGATTAAATGCACTTGTCCCAGAATCAAACATACTCCAGTTGTGCCAGCAATCAGCTTCATTGGCAGGCCTGGATGAGTGTGGTGATTCTCTTTGCTGGGAGGTTTTGCCACATTGGGGAAAGGAAATAAAAACTAGACATTTACCGGAATGGTGTGACCAAGCGTGACTACTTAATCAGGACCCAGCAAGTATCTTTTCAAAAACTTCCACAACCCAGTGTCCTTTGACTTTCTTCTGTGTTTAATCTTCTAATTTTCCAAAGTGGCGGGAGCTCCAAAGAGTCAGAGCATCACAGTGATGAGGAGCCGTTTCCTCATCTATTAATTCAGCCACTGTTCACCCACCCCGACCTTGGAGCTGACCCTCTCAGATGCTCACAAATGAGCAGGAAATTCCCACCCCAAGGCTGCTCCTGGGCATGGGACAAGCGCCCAAGAGATGGCATGTGCCACATCATTTAGCGGAGGCACCTACCTCTCCCTGAACTGTCACCTCCCCTGCCCGCTAGGCTTGCATCACGCTTCTTACAGGAACTGTGCACCACATGTCGAGTGAAATAGGAGATACAGGAAATGAGCCAGATGCCTGGGCTGGAGGGAGGGCTCATTGTTAACCAGAAGGGGACGGACAGCGCAAGAGCAGCCACATGCCATTCCAAGCCCCGGGCAGGCTACACAGAGGAAGGCTGTGCCTGCCCATTCTAGAGAAGGTTCAGGGGTTGGATTCTGGAGAGCCAACTTTTCTTTTTCCCTAAGCAAGACCGATTGGAAATACAAAGTTGTTTCTCTCTTTCTCTCTTCCTCTGTGTGTATGTATGCGCACGCACACGTGCACATGGCTGTTTTAAACCTAGCTGTGGACCAGACAGTCTGGGGGTTCTGTGGACATTTCAGAGACAAAGTGAGCTCTCAGTACACAAAGCCAGCTCTGGAAAGAAGTCCAAACGTGAGGTCCAGTAAGTGCCCCTGACTCAGTAGCTCTGACCACACGTCCAGCCCATTTGTCCCATTTAAAAATTTGGGGTGACAGGATCTCCAGGGAGTCTCAGCCTCCAGCCTGGGGGTTGCCCACATAACCTCATCCTCTCCCTCCCCCCTCAAACCTGAATCGCTGACCCCTGGGTCCAGACCCTCCTATTCTGAAAAAAAAATTGCCAAACTCTTTTGTGGTTGCTTTGTTCCTTTCATTGCTCTCTCGTCTTCCTTTCCCCCCACGCCATGCACATGCAGGGTCTTAGCTCCTCCCGGGGCATTGGAAGCCCCCTGGGAGGGACTCAGCATCTACTCCCTGGCTTTGCCACGCGGTGCTGCGTGACGCTGGTCTATGCGGGAGGACGCCTTCTCTCCGCACTTCATGAGACGAGTGACGTAGTCAAGTCGCACCCCCTGTCAGACCCAGAGGCACTTGCTACGTTGTGTCTGCTTGTCCTCCGGTGTGAAGAGAAAAGCAGAGACCAGCACACACTGAGGTCTCCTCGGTGCGGCCCAAGGCAACCTGCCCCCTCTCTTCTCTCCATATCTTCCAGCTTCCGGGACAAAGCCAGTAAACAACTCCGCCAATAGAACTGACTCGTAGCAATCAGAAGGGAAATTAAAGGTATAAACTGCAGTACTTCCTCACCATTGCTGGTGACGGTTCAAAACAGCTCAACTGTCCTCATCAACAGGCACCAGGTGAGTCGGAAGAGACTGTGCCAGCCCCGCCGTCTCTCCCTGGGAGGCTGCGAGACACCAGGAGTGTCCCCAGAGCTCAAGGCCACCTTCCCTGGGGGCCCCGTGGGGACAGGGGTGTCTTCCTACAGGGAAAAAACCTGGCTTTACACAAAATGGCTTCTTTACACAGCTGGAGGAGGATTGGGCAGCTTCCGCCTGTTGACAGCAGGACAACGCTGACCTTCTGACTTTTCCCAGAGGCCCCAAACATCTCAGGGCCCGCAGCCCTGGGTCTAGCACGTGTGTGACAGGTGCGTTTCCGTCCTCTCCCTCTGCTCTCCCCGCCACCCCAGTGCAGCAGCTCCCGCAGCTTCTTACACGAGCCAGGCATGTCCCATGGCCTCTGCCCTGTGCCACCTGCCTGGCTGCTCTCCTCGCAGGGGTCCACCGGACACTCCTGGCCCCAGCCTGCTGTGCTCGCACTCACCCTCTTAGACGCTCTTTCCAGAAACATGCGCCGGCCCGGCTCTCCACTGCACTCATCGCTGCTGATGTGCTGTCGCTTTCCTCCCACGTGGTGCCATTGGCCCTTTCCCCTCTAGATGTGAGTTCCATGAGGACTGTTCGCTTCTCTGCTGTATCCTCAGCACCTAGAACATGCCAGGTAAATAGCAGATGCTCAAACGTACTAAAAAAACATTATTAAGTAAATGAAGGAATTACTGTCATTACTATTGTTAACCACATGGGGTACAAGTCCCCCTTGGCATGAGCAGGGGCGATAATCCACCCAGGAGCTGCCCCCAGAGATGCAGGATGCACGGTGTGAGTTTGCTAGGGCTGCCCTAACAAATGACAGACGGGCACGCTTAGCAGTAGCAACGTCTTGTCTCACAGTTCTGGAGACTGGAAGTCTGCGATCAAGGTGTCAGCCGTGTGTGCACCTTCTGAGGAGAGCGAAAGAAACCTCTGCCTCTTGTCTAGTTTCTCATGGCTTGCTGGCAATATTTGCTGTTCCTCGGCTTGTAGAAGCATCACCCCAATCTCTGCCATTATCTTCGGGTGGCATTATTCCTGTGTGTGTGTGTGCGTCTGCGCCCAAATTTCCCCTTTTTATGACGCCAGTCATTTTGGATTAGAGCCTGCCCTAATGACCTCATCTTAACTAATTACATCTGCAATGACCCTATTTCCAAATAAGGTCACATCCTCTGGGGTTATGGGGGGCTGGCGGAGGGGAGACACAATTCAACCCATAACACTTCCATCTTGTCTAGAGAGAGGAAGCTTGCCTTTTGAGCAGTGTCTTGTCTTCATAGCCCTCTCACTGCTTCTCGGGGGAAGGAGCATGGACATCAGACGGGGTTGGCCCAGGACCAGCCTACATGCCTGTCTACCTTCCCCAGGCCTTCCCCTAGGAGGACCACTGTCTGGGCAGTATAGGCCTCCTGGTCCTCTGCTCCAGCAATCCCCAACCTTTTTGGCATAAGGGACCAGTTTCATGGGAGACAATTTTTCCACGGACTGGGGTGGGGGAGGGGAGGCGGAGCTCAGATGGTGATGCAGGTGATGGGGAGCGGCTGTAAATACAGATGAAGCTTCACTGGCTCACCACTCACCTCCTGCTGTGCAGCTGGGCTCCTAGCAGGCCACAGACCAGCACCAGTCCATGGCCTGAGGATTGAGGACGGCAGCTCTACTCCCTGCAGCCCAGAGAAAGGCCACCTGCCCACCCAGCACCCTGCAGGCCCCCCGATTGTGCAGCCCCTGGGCTGGACCCACACCGATTCATCAGGAAAGACGACTTGAGTTCCTTCTGTCTAGCTACTGCCCCTCATTGAGGAGAGCACGTCAGCGTCCCAACATAAACTTGGCTCAAATAGCACTCCTTAGTGAGAGCATCAACCCTGAAAACCCAGACTGAGGGTATAAGCGCAAATGAATCCCTCCAGCAAGTGGGGGCTCGTGGAAGATGAGCTGAAACTGTGGCTGGGGACAGGCCGGGAGGAATTTCCTGAGATCCTGGGGCAGGTAAAGCTGCCAGCACCTAACTAGGAGACCAGGCATCCAGTTCTTGATACAAATGCTTTTGTAATGACAAGATTTACCTTGAGCAGCAACCAATACATCCGCTCCAAATGGCACACAGATCTTTGAGAGACTCAGTGGGATTTGTTAGAGTTGCCCGTCAGCATCACACACACATGATGGCGGTGTCGGTGTCCCACCATGAGCCCCCACTCTTGGTGTTCCATAACCTGCAGTAAATCGCTGGGGTAGTCCCTCCTGAAGCCTCACCCAGGTTTTAACCAGCGTGCATTTGCCCCCAGACAGGGCGCTAAAGAACACCGGGAATGCTGTCGTTTTTACAACCCGTGGCATTTTGATTTTACCAGAACTAAAACTGGAATGTCTGAAACCCAATAGTGTAAGCCTGTGTGTGTGACCTCAGTAAAGCCTGAACCCCAATTTCTTGGAACTGTCTACAAAATAATACTTCCTTTGCTGCTGGTTACAAAGATGAGAAAACTATGTGCCCTGCACATAGGAGGTACATGCTAAATGCAGAGTCTTAGTTGAAGAAGAAAAAGCTTCCAGGAATGTCAGGAACATGCACGCAGCCGCATACACGGGGGTGGGGGGTGGGGGGCCGTCTTCACACCCCCATTCCTGTGGTGCCTGCTGCAGCCAGAGGCGAGAGCCCAGGAAGAGTTGGGGGTTTCAGCAGAGTGCAGTCTGTGGCACCTTTTCTCCTGCCCAGATTTAGATTAAAGTACAAAATTTGCATTCAGTCCCCTCAGGGTCTGGCTTGGTGACCAAGGCCTCAGGTTTGAAATACTTCTGCTCCGCAGAACTGCAGGTTCCAGTCCCTGAGGGATTTCTGCTAGGCCTGGCATTGTTGGGAGACACCTCATTTGAATAAATGCAGTTTAGGGAAGGCAGACCTCTGGAGGAGGCTCTGGAAAGGAGAGATGGAGGCTTGCGGGAGGGCATGGAGGGTCAGAGCTTGCTCAGGGTGTTCCCCATGTCCTTGCCAGATGTCACATGTGCTCGTAAAACTTTGGGGGAACCAGAGAAAGCTCAGAATATCTGTATACAGGGCCTAGCTCCCTCCTCGTCTTTCCTGCGAATCCTCCAGTGTCCACTTCCTTCCCACCTCCCTCCAGTGGGTCCCTTCCAGTGGGGCTTCTTAAGAATGGGCGAGCTTCTCTCCAACCCAGAGATGGGCCTTGCTGTCTCCTGGCCACAGCCTATGGGAGAGATAGTCTAGCTCAGCAGTGACAGCTGTGGACTCCAGAATCAGCTGACCAGTGTGTCAATCCTGGCTTTCCCAGGCCTGCCTGTGTGGCCTGGGGCATCTCCTACGGCCCACACCAAAAAGTAGGCTTGTCTCTGCATTTTCGAAAACATCCCAGTTATCGACTCTAAGGCATTGCCACGGTCCTCCACTGCCCTAAGCTTGGGGACTCATAGGACAAAGGGGTCTCCAAGAAAGCTCCCCAGTAGCCTTCTAATTCCCCAGGCTGGAGTAGCGTGAAGCACCAGGTGGCCGAGGCTCTGTAACACCTGAGCCGCACACTCACAAGCCACTTCCATTATACTCCCCAAACTTCCACGGTCACGGCAGGCTGAGAATTTCTGTGGCTTTGTAGGGACCATTACTCTCAGGGCTCTGACCTGCATGGGAAAGTATAGAGGACTATGGAGAGAAGGCAAGAGGTGGAGCAAGAGACAGACCCCGTCCCAAGTTGGATTCCCCAAGAAGGACAGAGATTAGTGTGCAGCATGTTAATTAGGGCACACGCATGGGACGGATGCCTGTAGAAGGGACAGGAAGGAGGCAGGTGGGCAGAGGGAGAAGTTGGGCTGTGACATGATCTCAACAGAGGCCTCAGCCGACCACACAGGAAGCCCCATAGCTGGGGTGGCCCTACAGAGTTGTCCCAAGTTGGGGAGGGAAGCCAGGCCTTCCGACTTCCCATGCGGACCAGTCACTGGATGTGCGCTGCCCCGGGAAGGGGGCCCAACTCCCTCAGCAAGGCAGTGCCCAGAGAGAGTGCAGATGGCCGAGGGCTGGCTTCCCGCAGCACGCCCACACCTGGCGGTCTACTTGCTTGGGGCCGGAAGGGAGCTACGGGCAGCACATCACAGTGACCACCACGTGCCCCGCCAGGACTACCTCCTCCTGCATGAGCAGACACATCACTCACACTGGGAGAGCCAGGGGTCTTTAACCATTCGTACAGTTGAGAGAAGGAATTTCATTTTGGCCAGGGCTGCTCCCAGGCCTATCCCTGCCACTGACTGTACTTGGGCCCCCGTTACCCAATGCCTTGACAAACAGCAAGAAGATTTCAAATCGTAGAGTCCTAGAGTCAGAAAGAAATGGGGAGATCATCTGATCAAACTCTCACCCAAGGTGAAGACCCCCACAGCATCCCCAGCCTCTGCCTAAGCCTCTTAATGCCTGGGCTGGGGGCAGGGAGCTCCTTCTACCACAGGCCTGACACTGCTATTTATTAAACCTCTCGAGAAAGATCACACTTGTAACCCACAAAAGAAATCCCTCAGTCATAGGTCATTCTTCAGCTGTTAGAAGACAAATTCTCTGTTTCTTTCCATGGGCACCAACCATGTGCCCCCTGAGCCCTTGTTCATTTATTTGACAAGCACCACCTTCCTGCCTGCCCGCCAAGCCCTTTCGTGTACATGGAGTCACTCAGTCTTCGTCTTCACAAGGATGACACGGTCAGCGTTGTTGTTGTCCTTGGTTCTTGCCCTGGGAAATGATGGAAATGTTCACAGAAAAGGAGGACATTGAGTTGGGTCTGGCAGCATGAATAGGAAGTCTCCTATCCCAGCAGAAATGGCATTCCAGGCTGGGGGCAGGGCTTGCAAAGACCTGGAGCATCGGATAGCTTAGCGTGTTTGGGGAAAGCTCTGGATATGGCTGGAGCCGTGGTTCTCAACTGGGGACAGTTGCTCCCCAGGGGACATTCGGCCATGTCTAGAGACATTTTTGTCATAACTTTGGGTGTGTCCTACTGGTATCTAGTTGGTGTAGGCCAGTAATGCTGCTCAACAACCCACAATTCACAGGACAATCCCCACAAAAAAAATTATCTAGTCAAAAATGTCAGTAGTGCCGAGGGTGAAAACTGCTGGGCTAGAGCATCAGGGAGGGCCGGGATGGTGAGTGGGTAAACTAGAACTGGAGTCTGAAGGGCCAAGCTAAGAGGTTTAGTATCTCCCTGGTGCTGGCAGGATTTCAGAGCCTAGATTTGGTGAGACCACGGAAGAATGATTTAAAGCAAGCCGAGTCTGAGATCTGGGAGCTCACCTAGGAGACCATTCATCCTTTCACTCATTTATTAAACACGTAATGAGCATCTATTGCATACCAGCCTCTGCGCTAGTGCCTGGGACATAATGATGAGTAAAACAGCCCCAGACCCTTCTGTTGGGGGTTTTACAGTCTAAGTGAGGAGGAGAGACACTATGTGAATAAGCCCAAGAACATGTCACCACACACCGGCAGGTGCAATGAGGCTATAGCAAGGACTGATCAAGGAAGGTTCCAAAGAAAAGAGAGGTTGCAGCCACTGTCACAAAGATGAAGAATCCAGGCAAGAGGTCAGATGAGTCTTTATGGGCAAAAACAAAGAGAGGATGGGCCAACTCAAGATAAATGTTGGAGGCAGAGTCCACGGGACTTTGTAGACTCGCTGTCATGGTGAGTGAGGAGAAACCAGGGCCTGCCTGGTTCTGGTTCCAGGCACTGTATTGAGGGAGGGGGTGACCATATCAGGTGTGAACAGTGGGGGAAGAAGAAACTGAGGGTCAGAGTGACACCACTGACCTGTAATAGACAACTTTCCAGCACATGGGGGTTCCCGGCCCCCTTTGGGACCTGTGACACACTGAAGTAATCTAGTGACGAGCCATTTTTCAGAGCTGCCTTCTCCCACTCCTATTTATTTCATTTTAACCTTGTTGCTTCTGGAAGAGTCCCTGATGATGAAGCCAAACTCCATTTTACACGTGAAGCCCCTGAGGCCAGAGGGGCTGGGGGGCATCCCCAAGGTCCCCCAGCCAGTTAGTGGTTCAGCCAAACCCCAGCCCTGAACACAAGAGAGCGAAGGCAGAGCCCTGCCTTCCACACCCCACATTTCACATCCCCCAAACTGAGGTGCCCTGACCAGTTCTCTGGCCAAGGCAGCTTAGGCTCAGTTGATTCAGAAGCATTTCAGCCCCACGTTGCCTCTTCCCAGGAGTGAGGTCATAACAAGAGAATGTGGGGCTTTCAGGGAGGCTGAGGTCCCGCCAGGAAGCAAAGACAAGCTCTGGACAAGGCCCGGGAATTCCACCAGGGAGAGGGTGCAGACAGCCTCCAGGTCAGCGTGCTGCCCTGCGGGTCGGCCAACACCGGGGATGCAGAGTCTCCTGGGATGCTCCTCATCTAACCAGCTGTTAAACAGGACTGTTCCTACCACTGAGTACTGCCTGAGGCCCCAAAACTGAGAGCGCTAGGTGCTCAAACCCCACCAACCAGAGCAAGGCACTGGATCATCTAGCAAATAGCCTTCTCTTACCCTGGCCTGGAGGCGGTGACGGGCAAGGCTGGAGAACCATCGGAGTTGGAGGTCAGGACCTTGAGGAAGCGGTAGGAGGGACTTCCTCAGGGGGGTTGGGCTGTGTGGGAACCATCTCCTGGGCGTGGCAGACAGAGGGAGGGGTTGTCAAGGAAACACTCTCGAGGACGGCCTGGTTGTGCCTCCTGGACTGTGGCGAGGTGGTGCCTGCTTCTGGGTGGGCCCTAAGAAGCCCCTCGGCCAGCCTGAGGAGGGGGCGAGAAGGGGACTCCCACAGGGATGGGCTTGTGGAGCCCGAGGAGGAGGAGGCACTGCCCACGTGAGTCCCTGCATCTGGGAGACCTCAGGAAGGAGCCCATCTCCAAAGAACCCACAGAAGCACCCACATTTGGGCATCCCTGCGGGCCCTGACCCCGCATTACAGCCTCATCATCTGGATTCTGTGCGCTTTGCCCCCTTCGCCCTCAGGCTGGCCCCCGAGAGGGCCAAAAGAACAGTGATGGGGTAAGTGAGAGAGAAGGTGGAACAAGGAAGAGAGACCTTCCCACTACGGGGCTCCAAGATCAGGCCCACGCTGTATGCACGCACATGTGCATGTGTGTGCGTGTGTGTATGTGTGCGAGTGTGTATGTGTGCGGGTGCACATGTGTGTGCATGTGTGGGGGTGTACATGTGTGTGCATGCATGTCTGTGCATGTGTGCAAGTGTGTATGTGTGTGGGTGTACATGTGTGTGCGTGTGTGTGCACCTGTGCAGTTGTGAGAGGCAGGACTGAAGATTTGAAATATATGACTGAGTAGAGCTTTGATTTAGTTGTACTAGATTTTTAATATTTGTGGACAATTAAACCATTTTGGATGCTGAAACTGAGCTCCAGTGGAAAAGCCCTGTGACCCTCAGAGACGTGGACGGAAGACTCAGGCTGCAGCACCTCCCCAGGCGCACCTCAGACAATAAACTGACCACATCCGCGCAAAGCTGCCTGTGTCTGGGCTGCTCGTGCCTCACCTGGGCGCTATGGCAGGAGTGGGGAAGGGCCGGCCAGCGTCAGGAGGGACAGGCCCAGTCCTGGGCCCGTTGTGGCCTCTCTGGGAACTGGGGAGCCTGCCCAGAAACCGTATCACTGAGCCTTTGGGGATGAGGATGAGGAGCCAGGGCTGGGCCTGCCGGAAAGAAAATTCCTGGCCTCGGAACCAAGCCCGAAGCCCCGAGGGCATCTGTGACTACAGCCCCGCCAGCTCGGTCCTGGCCGGGATGTTTGCCTCCTCCCTCCTTCCACACGGAGCAGAGGAAACGGCCTTGCTTCCCCCAGCACGGATGGGAACATGCTGGCTGCAGCCTCTGCAGGCATTTCCTTCCCGGGAAGCTGCTGCCCTCACAGAGGAACCCCTCACCTAAGCACGTCCCTGCTGGGCGCTGTGACAACGGTGCCTGGGGGCCACTTGTGTCCCAACAAATCGGAAACCGGCCCTGCTTAGTGCCCGGAGAAGGGACAGGCAGGGATGGAGAGTTTAAATCTATAAAGACCTATTTTCTTGTTGTGAAATGGTAAATAAATTAATTAATTAATTTAATTAAAGCCATAAAAATGGGAGAAAGAAAGCGGCCCTACTTAGATTATCTAACTTCTTCAGACTTCTTATTCATTTATTCCTAGCGTCCCATTCCCAAATCCGAATTCTAAACCAACGGCCCCGGAGCCTGCCTTGTCCCCCAGATCTTAAAGGGCAGACGTGGGGGCAGGACGGCTCCTCATTCAGTCAACAGGCCCTGCCGATTCTTCTTGCTTCCGCAGTGACTTTAGCACTTGTCTTTTTTTGAAAGAGAGACAGGGAGCGAAGAGAAAAAAGTGTGTGTGTATGGTTAAAACCTCAGCTCCTGATTTTGAATTCAGTCAGCCCACTTAAGATTCAAGAATAGTAGCATGCTCGGTGATGTAAGAGCTAGAAATACAGATAATACTAAGTACCCCATAGGATTGCCGTGGAGACAGAGTAAGACGGTGACCCAGTTGAACAGAGTGCAGATTCAGAGTCAGGCAGAAACAGGCCTGTGTCTAAAACTTCTTGGAACCTCAAACAGCAGCCTCAAAAGGCTGTTGTGAAAGATCAGTCATAAACTTCCTAGTGCGGCGTCTGGCATTAGACGGCCTTGACGAATAGTAGGAAATGTGAGGCACTCGGCACTGTGACGGGCCAGCTGCAGGGCCCGGGGACGGCAGGAGTCAGGTGTCGGGATGGCAGTGGGAAGAGAACTGGAAGGCTCCCTGCGGGAGAAGCCGCGGAAGACCTGTCCGACAGGCAGGTGGTTCAGTCTGGCAATTTTGGCTTCAGATCTCACAACTGAGGCAGTTTCTGTCCGGGCTGGAAGCTATCAGTGGGGACAATCCCACCCCAGGGTGCCTTCAGCAGGAAGCCAGGTGCCCCATCACGGGAACCTGGCTGGAGGAGGGAGTCTGAGGTCAGAGAGGAGGACACATCTCATCTCGACACACACATATTTACAAATATAAGAGGGGATTGAACACCCAACTGTGATCAGCAATATTTGACCTCCCTTGGCGGCAGCTGCACTCCCCAGCCCATTCGCAAAGTCTGGAATTCTGCAGGACCCATAGGAACGCAGTGGCTCGGAGGAGTTCACCACCCAACTCTTCTCCTGTCTGTCTGAAGCTTCTGTTGAGCTCTGAGATTCGGTAATAAAGCAAGAGGCCACTGCTTACATCCCGAGTCTTTTGTGCATACTGTTCCTGCCCCAGTGGGTTGCAGGTTTTCTGCAGAGAAAAAAGACAGCCACTTCTATTGAGCCTCTTTGTGGTCCCCAGCATTTCCCCAACCTTCTTGATGACAAGCTTCTCTCCCTCCAGTCGTGCACCTTCATCTCGGAAGCCAGGGTGGAGAGGTTTCCATATCAAGGCGAGGGCACGTGGTCAGGGGCTATAGGTGGGGCGGTGGGCTGGGCTAGGGCTGAGAACTAGGGAGGAGATCTTTCTAACAAAAGGTGGTTCCCACCAGGCCTTAAACAGTCTATGATGAGAGGAAAATGGTGCGTATTTCTTCAGGAGGACTTAAGATGATAACCCAGAGGCTAGCAAAGCTCACTCAGAGACCAGCTAAATAAGCCGGGGGGCCAGAAAATGGAGCAACCCAGGAAAATGGTTAAAGAAAAGAGTGGTGTAAACCTGAGGCTCTTAAATATGTGTTAAAACTTGGGTTAAAATAATTCGTTAATTAGTTCATGTAATTTCATGGTATAAAATTCTAAAGATAAAAACGAAAAGCCTCCCTTGAACCCCTGTATCCTAACCAAGCAGATCCCCTACCTAGATGAACAATTTCTTATTATTTCTTGTCCTCATTGACCATTTCTTGTATATTCATTGAGAGATAATCTATGCATCTATAAGCATATATATTACATATAGAATATATATAGTATTTGCATATGAAGAATCTTCCCCACTCCATAAATGGAAGTAAGCTGCGTGCATTGTTCGGACTTGCTTTTTCTCCATTTAGCAATACATCTTGGAAACTGTTCAATAGCTCTCATTATTTACAGTTAAATATATTTACCTGCTTTAAAAGTGTCATTTGACCTCCAGCTCTAAATATTTGGAAATCAGTGTATTTGCCCTCTTTTTTCCTTTCAGAACCTCACGTCCTGCTCAAACACATTATTTCTGCACTGCAATGGCAACGCTTGTGGTCTATATTGCACCCATCACGTCCACAAGCGTTTTCTGAATGGTTCTCAGTCCTGCGATTGAATGGATTCAGTGCTCACCGCCTCTCCTTTTACCAAAGTTTCTCCACCGATCTCTTGGTTGACCAAAACTTGCTTTCTTCAAAAACCAGCTGTGTTAACAGAGCTACTGGTCTTGTCTCCTGCTTTTGTACTTGATCAACATGCTTTCTGGGTAGAAAATTCTTGGATTCCTTATTTTCTTTTCATGATTTGCAGAAGTATTTATTATTGCTACAGAGAAGTTTAACAACAAAAAACATCTGATTTTTTTCCTGTGTAGGCAACTTTTCCTCTTTGTTAAGATGCTCCCAGGATTCTTTCCTTGTCTTTGAATTCTAGTTACTTTACTATGATTTGATGCTTAGTGTGCCAATTTTTCTTGGAACCTGGTATGTCTTTGTACTATAAATTCGAGTCTTCTTTTATTCCTGTAAATATTCTCAGGTCAGATAAAGTTGAGTATCCTCTGATTCATTCTTTTCTATAGGATGCTATTTGTGGCTCTCATTGGACTGACATCCTTATCCATTATTTTCACATTACTCTTGTCAAACTCTTCTTCATTTCCAACTCATTTCACCTGCTTTTCAATCCTTTCCTTTGAGTCTTCCTTGTGTTTTCAGCAGTGTTTATTCCCTTGTGTGCCTATTCCAATGTGGCTTCATCTCTCTGTGTCTTCTCCCTGGGCTCTCGTAGCGCAGCGCGGTGGTTAAAAGCGAGGGCTCTGAAGTCAGGGTTATCGGGATATAACCCTGGTCAATTATTTGATTTTCAGTACTTCGTCTTTAAAATGAATAAAATGAGAGCACCTACCTAACAGGGCTGTTGTAAGGATGGATAAGTTAATATGTAGAAGCACTTTGAACCATGATGGGCACATTTTAAGGTCTGTTTATGAATTAACAAAAGGAGATAATAATAATAATAATAATCATAGCTTATTCTTACCTGAGCTCTCATATTTCTGCTTTGAACTCCTAGATTGATGTGTAATATTTTTTGAATTCATTCATTTTTTAAGTGGGGTTGTGATTTTCATCTACTTGATGGCCACATATTTCTGGTGCCTGTTTTTTTTTTTTTTCGTTTATTTTTCTTACTCCTTTGTTGTGTTTTTCTTGTAATACGTTTGTATAGATCCTGTACTGATTTTTTTCTTGGTCTATCTTTCAATGAGGCTAGTTCTCCCTGGACCAGCCTTTTGCAGGACATTCCTAGGGAACAGGCCAGCGTGGGCTTCAGACCAACAAAAATTCTCTGCATGCTCCTAGAGTTGTGCATGTGAGTGAGTTATCTTATCCTCCACAGCAATCAACAGTTTCAAGGCTGTGTGTCATGTGGAGTCTCTCTTCCCCATCCTCTCCAACAAATTTGCCTCTTCGAAGATGATTTATATGTGCTCCTCATGTGGCCTCATATCGCTGCCCCTTGCTGGTATCAAACAGGGGCCAGAGAAGATCCTACCACCTACTGACGTACCCTATTGCCACCGATTCCAACACAGGAGGGGTGGTCGCGCCCTTTGGGGTGTGGAATATGATCATGGAGGATGAGTTTCTGTTTCTTGGTTTTCTTCTGCCCTTCTGGTAGGTTGTGGCTTTTGCAGCTTGTGAGAGGAGAGGGAAAGCCCTAGCAACGCCTTTGTCTTCAACAGCATTTGTGAGCTGTTCAGACCCCATGACACAACCATGGGGAGAGGGCGGCTTCAGAGGACTTACGGAGTAGCTGAAAGGTCTGTACCATTGCTAAAGCCACCTGCCCTGTACAGCAAAGCCCACCTCACCATGGTTTTAATAATCATTCAGGGATCCAGTCCCTGCTCTGGGTGAAATAAAGCGTTTCTGCCACGTTACGCAAACTCCTTCCTTTGCTTATGTGCTTCACAACCACTACAACCTCTGCCACAGCGTTAATTGGAGAATCCAGATGAGTACTTTGTTTTGGTGGTTTACTGTTGAAAGGTTACGTTCACTCCCTGACTAACAGACACGGAGCCTTTCTCCCATCGGAGTTACCACAACCAGAAGCACTGACTGACTGGGTAAAAGTCAGATGGGGATATTTTTAAATGTCTCCTTAATTAAAAAAAAAAAAAAAAAAAGGCAGCAGCATCTGAGGGCTTGTCTAATTTGCTCTTCACTGCACTCGAGC
>RJWJ010034956.1:0-16944 GCA_004363605.1 Indri indri | reverse complement strand
AATGCAGTGGCATGATCATAACTCACAGCAACCTCAAACTCCCAGGCTCAAGTGATTCTCCTGCCTCAGCCTCCCAAGTAGCTGGGGCTACAGGTGTGCACCACCATGCCTAGCTAATTTAAAATTTTATTTGTTTGTTTGTTTGTTTTGTAGCAAGGAGGTCTTGGTACATGCTGGTCTGAAACTCCTCGCCTCAAGAAATCCTCCCACCTCGGCCTCCCAAAGTGCTGGGATTACAGGTGTGAGCCACTGTGCCCAGCCTGATTTCACTTTAATGAGGTATCTAGAGTAGTCACAAATCACAGAGACGGAAATAGAAAGGTGGATGCCAAGGGCTGCAAGAAGGGGAATGGGGAGTTATTGTTCAATGGGTACAGACTTTCAGTTTTGCAAGGTGAAAAGAGTTCCGGAGACTGCACAGCAATGTATGTATTTAACACTTCTGAACTGTACACTTAAAGATGGTTCAAATGGCAATTTTTTCTTTTTTTCTTTTCTTTTGTTTTTCTTTTTTTTTTTGTAAAAATGGTAAATTTTATGTTGTGTGCATTTTACCACAATTGAAAAAAGAATGAGAGGTAGCTCATGAAAATTTGAATAGTCAGCTTTTTAAAAAAAAAAAATTATTAAAAAAAAAAAAAAGAATTGGCATATTGGGTCACACATACCAGATGGAGGTAGGTATACCAAGAGGTAGCTTGACCTGAGTATCTGCCCCTCTTTTTAAATGAGCCTGTTCTTTGCAGTCTCCCGGGCCCCACCTGGCAATCTTCTTTCAACTAAATAACTCGTTGGGCCACTCTAGGCCGTGGAGCTTGCAACCCCTGGATTAGACTCTGTCTATGGTCCCATCTAGCATTAATATCTATGATCCTGTGACTTTCTGGAACCTTAGTGACTGCGATACTCTGTAAATAAACGAGGGGAGTGCCGACATAGGTGGATGACACTTACATTACCTTCTGGAGTCCCTTCTGTCAGGTCCCTGGGAGGGTTAGCACCCATGCCCATTTTAGGCAGTAAAAACAACTGGCTAGTAACCTTGGTTTAGTTGCTTCCTGACCTTTAGGTAACTCCAGTCCCTGGCTGGAATTTGTGCTCTAAGCCCAAGCCTTTAGTATTACCCAGGTCATGTGGCTTGTTGATTTTTGTGACCAGGGGAGGCTATTGTCACCCAAGATAGATGAAATCGTTCAATGCTACAAAGTCATTGATCCTAATGGTATGAGAACATTAGGAGAGAAATGACCTAGACAACTGGAAGCTTTGCTCCCAGAAAAAAAAGATGATTTAAAATTGTCTAAAGGAAGTAAAGAAAAAACAGATGTTCATATCAGTATGCTGTGTGTGCTAGATGTGACCTTATGGTATACAGTTCTGCTTTAGATCTTAGGAAAGAACAACTCGATCATTAAGGTCTGGGGTAAGGTAATTTTGAAATCCTCTCTCTCATCAGTTAGAATAAGATGCCAGATGGCCTCGATCCCTATTCATTCATCCATCCATTTATTCGATCAATGTTTACTTAGCACCTACTAGTGCCTGTCCCTGGCTAATAAGCAAGACAGTTAAGATCCCTGTCCTCGTGGCATTTAGGGTCGTAGGGGAAGGCAGGCAACGAAAGAATAGCTCGTGGCTGCCTGACCAAGTTTCCTAGAGAACATGATTTGTTGGGTTTTTCCTCCCTTAATATGTGCAAAGCACTTTGGTAGTTGCTCTGGGGTCAGCTGAGTGGACAAGACGGACTTTGAACAAGAATGATAACATAAGATTTTGTCATTTTTATTATTTCTGACTACGAGGGATCTGGGGAGTTGCCACAGAAGTGGCAGTGGTGTCTGGTCTTGAAGGATGCCTACATTCTCAGTAGGCAGAGGCTGGGAGGAGATTTATTCTGGGCTCGAGGCAGAGCACAGCCAGATGGGGAGGAAGGAGATGGCAAGAAGGCACGTGAAGGGCGAGACTTTTCCTGCGGAGCTGGTTCAGCTACGTGTCTTCCAGTAATCCTGAATACTGTCCCAGGATATGAGTTCAGAGAGGGTCATTCCTCGGGTAGCCACTCACTGCCACCTCTGCAGTGCCTGGGGACCTGCCTGAGAAGGGGCCACCACAGGCTTAGGGAGATTCACTGTGAAAACATTTTGATTTTTTTAAAGTTTTTTTTGGCATTGGAGATGGGTAGGTGTTGTGTGTGGGATGACAGAATCGAAACTTCTACTCATTACTTGCACCAATTCATGGGCTGCACTTTGTATACTTGATGTTAGGTCTTTGGACTATACTGATCAAATTTATAAGAAATAATTTACAAATTCATGAAAAATCATATACAAATAGGTATCTTACAATTTTCCAAAATACCTGACAACCTTAACCTGGAGAGACTGTTTCAAAAGGTTGGGGATCTTATATTTGTCAGGAATATAAGATGCGGTTACATTAAAAAGATGAATTAGATGCCATGTTGGGCAGCTAATATAAGAAAATGCTGTGACCGCTTCATGCATACACGCTTTACATATTTATACAGCAATAATGAAAACTAACATTTATTGGGTTCTTACTGTGTGCAAGGCACTCTTCTAAGCAAGGTACCCACATTAACTCAGTTACTTATCCTAATAACTTTACAAAGAGGACCACAGCATTACCTCCATTTTATACATGAAGAAGTACAGAGTTGAATGACTTGCCCAGAACGACCTGCTGGTAAGGGGAAAGGCTGTGATTTGAACATAGGCCTGGCTCTAGATTCTGTGGTCTATATTGATCCTGAAAGTAAATTAAAAAACAAAAACAAACCTAGAAAATGGTATTCTTTGGTGAGAATATTGGAGTCAGGAAGCGAGTTGTTTCAGATTGGTATATTCACCTAGTATTTACTGAGCACCTACTGCAGGGTGCCAGGCATTGTCATGGGGTGCAGGGGGAAGCAGAGATGCTCAGAGCAGATGAAGCCGCTGCCCTCGGGATGCTTATGTCCCAGTACAACCACTTCTTTGATACTAAAGACATTGATTCTCTATCTGAGTGCTTTTCAAGCTGTATTAAAGGACCAGTCTTTTAAAAAATATTTCAATTGGTCTGGTGAGGTGGCTCATGCCTGTAATCCTGGCTACTCAGGAGGCTGAGGCAGGAGAATCACTTGAGCCTAGGAGTTTGAGGTTGCTGTGAGCTAGGCTGACCACATGGCACTCTAGCCCAGGTGACAGAGTGAGACTCCATCTCAAAAAAAAAAAAAAATCAATTTTTCATGAACTGATATAATAAAAATCAATTGCTGGAAAGATGAAATAAAAAACCCCAAAGACGGCTGGTCCAAAGGTAGTGAGTTATCTCACTTGATTGTTCACAGTCAGTTACAGATTGAACTCCTTGTGCTACTACTTTCCCGCCTCCTCGCTCCTGCACTTGACTAGTCTAAAAAAAAAAACCCCAAAGACATACGAAGCATATATCCCATTTTTCAAGTATTAGACTCAACAGATACAAAATTACTGTCAATTTTGTGTGAGTTTCTAAGGCTTACTCTCAATTTCTATATTGGTCTCATTATGGATCATAACAGTTCAAACTGGCAGCAGTCTGAGGCTCACGGTTAGGTAGCTGCCATTTGCTCTTCCTTTGCTTTTTGGAAGTTAGTACCCATCGCACCACGTGACCTGAAAGATAAAGATGAATTGGATTGGCCACATGATAGATCTTTCCCTGTAAAGGGCCAGATAGTAAATATTTTATTTATTTTTTTCTATTTTTTTTTGTTTGTTTGTTTTTACCCTTTTCTTGGAGTAACTGGTACCAAAAATCATAAATATTGTAGGCTGTGCAGTTCAGATGCTTTCTGTCACAACTACTTACTTAACTCTTCCATTGTGCAAGAGAGCAGTTACAGACGGTACCTAGATACGTGAATGTGGCTATATTCCTATGAAATTTTATTTATCATCAATGAAATTTGAATTTTATGTAATTTTTAAGCATCACAAAATATTCTTCTTTTGATTTTTTTCAACCATCTATAAATACAAAAGAAATATTCTTAGTGTGTAATTCATATAAAAACAGGCGGCAGGCTGAATATGGCCCATGGGTTGTAGTTTTCTGACCCCTGTAATAAACCAATTCTGGGCCGGATGCAGTGGCTCACCCTTGTAATCCCAGCACTTTGGGAGGCCAAGGCAGGAGGGTCACTTGAGGCCAGGGGTTTGAGACTAGCCTGGGCAACTTGGCAAGACCCTGTCTCTACAAAAAATTGAAAAAATAGCCAGGCATGGTGCTGTGCACCTGTAGTCCTAGCTGCTTTGGAGGCTGAAGCAGGAGGATCACTTCACTGGAGCCCAGGAGTTCAAGGTGGGCTATGATTGAGCCACTGCACTCCAGCTTGGGTGACAGAGCAAGATCCTTTCTCTAACATAAATAAATAAATAAAATAAACCAATTCTGGACAATAGATATATCCTAGAATTTCCAATTTTCTTGAATTTGCTAAGAAATAAATGCAAGCCTCCATATTTTTGTACAATTGGCAATGAATATTATTGGTAGTATCAATAAACGGAAAACTGAAAAAGCCAAAATTGCACATGGTATATGATAATAAAACTTAGGAGAAGATTAGAACCCTCATAGATTGCTAGTGGGAATATAAAATGGTGCAGCCAATTTGGGAAACAGTCTGACATTTCCTCAAAAAGTTAAACATGGAGTTATATGATTAATAATAAAAGGTAAAAGATTTATACAATCTGAAGAGAAACCAGAGTACACATATGATTAATAATAATTTCACTCTTAGGTGTATACCCAAGAGAATCGAAAACATGTGTCTGTACAAAAACTTATACATGAAGGTTCATAATAATATTGTTCATAATAGCCAAAAAGTAAAAATTACCCAAATGTCTATTGACTGATGAATAGATACACAAAATATGGCATATTCATATAATGGAATATTATGTGGCCATAAAAAGAATGAAGTATTGATACATGTTACCACATGGGTGAACTTTGAAAACATTATGCTGAATGAAAGCAGACACAAAAGGTCACCTATTGTTTCAATTCATTTATAGGCATGTGTTGCGTAATGACATTTCAGTCAAGAATGGACTGCATATATGATGGTGGTCCCATAAGGTTATAACACCATATTTTCATTGTACCTTTTCTATGTTTAGATATGTTTAGATACACAGATATTTACCATTGTGTTCCAATTGCCTACAGGATTCAGTACAGTAACGCTCTGTACATGTTCATAGCCTAGGAGCAACAGGCTATACCCTATAGCCTAGGTGTGGTGTAGGCTGTACTGTTTAGGTTTATGTAAGTACAATCAGTGATGTTCAGATGACAGTGAAATTGCCTACTGATAAATTTCTCATAAGGTATTCCCATCATTAAGTGAAGCATGACTGTATATGAAATGTCCATAATAGGCAAGTCCATAGAGAGAGAAAGTAGATTAGTGGTTGCTAGAGGATAGGAGACATGGAGGGAAGAATGGGAAGGGTCTTTTTAGGGCGATGCAAATAGTCTGGAATTTGATAATGGTGATGGGTGCATAGCCCTGTGAATACACTTAAAACCAGTTAACTGTACACCTTAAAAGGATGAACTTCATGCTTAGTGAATCATGTCTCAATAAAGTTGTTATTTTTAAAAAAATGACAAAAGATTCAAATTTTGCCAATGTTATTTGACATGTGAAATTTTACCTGGAAAATCTAACTTTAGTACAAATAACAACCACAGCAAAAAGTTTCTAAAGGGCTCTAATTGGCCAAATTACATTTGGACAAAACAGTCATTGATGAATCATATCTTCGTTATGAAATATACATTCATAAAAATCAATTCAATGAAAATCAGTTCAGCTGAACAAAATTTAAAATGAAAAAACACTGAAAATGGTTTAGTTGTTCTCCGTAGACAATGGACTAAAAAATTAAATTAGCTCAATGGCATTCACACCAAAAATTATTTCTTAACCAAAATGGATAAATGTTAGTATGATTTTTAATTAAAATATTTGCATTGAAAATGCTGAATCAAAACACCCTTAGCCAAGATGGCAGATTAAAATGCATCATGCACTAGGATTTTAATACTTAATCCAAGATTAAGGTGTCAGCAGGTCTGGTTTCCTGAGGCCTCTCTCCTTGGCTTGCCGCCTTCTCACCATGTTCTCCCATGGCCTTCCCTCTGCGTCCTGTCTGTGTTCTAATCTCATCTTCTTATAAGGACACTGGTGAGACTGGTTGAGGAGCCACCCTAATGACCTCATTTTAACTTGATCACCTCTTTAAAGGACCTATCTCCAAATACAGTCACATTCTGAGATACCTGGAGTTAGGACTTCAACATAGGAATTTTGCGGGGACACACTCAGCCTATAACATTTGTTTAGTATTAGTGCTTTCCTACACTTTCTTTATGACTTCACAGACTCGCAGAATATTACGAACTGGAAACCTCAGAATGCATCTAGGATAGTTCCTACCTTCTGTCATTCAGAAAGAAGAATGAATAGAATATTACACAAAGTGTGTTTCCCTGATTTTCAACTTTCTATCCTAGGACAGAACAAAGGTCTGTATCCAAGATGAAAACAATTTCCTTCCGTATTTGTTATCAAGAGGGATATCTCGTGTCGTGACTAAGACAGTGCTCATAAGGAATCGTGAAAAGCTCGTTTGCATAGCTTGGCAATGATGTAGAACTACTTATAAAAATATAATGAAAAACAGACAGCATTTTTACAGGCCCAAAGCTGGACCACACACAGACATTGTTTTATTAATACAAATGCATCAGGTTTAAGTTCACCTTAGAGCAGTATCAAGAGTTTTGTTTTAGGTCTGGGCTCAGTGGCTCGTGCCTATAATCCTAGCATTCTGAGAGGCCAAGGAGGCTGGAGGATCCCTGGAGTCCAGAAGTTCGAAACCAGCTGAGTAGTTAGCCAAGCATGGTGGCACTTGTCTGTAGTCTTAGCTACTCGAGAGGCTGAGGCAGGAGGATCGCTTGAGCCCAGGAGTTCCAGGATGCAGTGAGCTATGATGATGCCACTACACTCTAGCCAGAGCAACAGAGACAATGTCTAAAAAACAAAACAAAATAAAACAAAAAAAGAGTCTTGGTGCCATCCGATAACTGATATTTGGGCTGAGAGCTAGAAAAGAGGTTTCAGAGGTCATTAGTGCTTGATCCTTGGAGTCTCTTATTCTAGCTAGAGAAATCTAGGGGCCTCCTTAATCTGCTAGGGGAGAAGACGTCACGAGAGCATCAATTTGTGATGAAATCTTAGAGATTCTTTTGGGACTCTCTTGAAAGTGTCCCATCTAAGAGCAAGTGATAAACAGCAATTATTCAATTCATTAATTTTTAAATTTCTCCTTCCATCCAATATTTATCGTCTACCATATGTCACCATATGTGAGACATTGTGCTGGGTGGTGAGCATTTAATTATGATGACATGGAGGGCACAGTTGGGAGACAGGCCATTATTAAGACAAGCAATTACCCTGCAGTGTGATAGGTCTGTGATAGAGAAAACCAGAGTGTATTTATTAGCATACGGGGAGAAGTGCACCCAACCCCGGCAGGGTGGGCAGAGGAGCTTTCCCCAGAGACAGTGAGGGCAAAGCCGAGACCTGAAAGATGAACAGGAGTTGGCCAGGTGCACAGGGGAAAGGGGACAGAGGTCCTGGGGGAGGAAACACCATGTATAAGGCCTGCAGACGAGAGATGCTGATGCAACTGAGAAGTGCTCAGATTGGCTGGAGTGTAGAATGCAGGTGGGGAGAGTGCAGGGGCGAGGCCAGAGGTGTAGAGATGGGGCTGGGGTGGTGGACAGGGGATGGGATGCGGGTCTTAAAGAGCCATGTGAGATGGCATAGAAAGAAGCGTATTCTGAGAGTTCTCTCATTTATTCCTGATCTGCTCTGATGATTCTGGGGTGTTCTGAGGAGCTGCCCTAGCTGACACCGTGGGCTTTAGAGCTAGACTGGGTCTGGTTTTGAAGCTCCACAGCGCTGCTTCCTACCCTTGTTGCCTAAACGCTGTGTCCCTGCACACCCCCTGCATCTGGAGAATGTAGCTAAAATAGTACCTACCTTAAAGAGCTATTGTGAGAGTGAAATAATACACATAAACTGCTCTCGAACAATGCCTGCAACATACTAAGTTCTAGTACAGTTGTAGCTATTAGCAAAATCCTTAGTGCAAAGCCCATCTCACCAAATACTATTATACCCTTTGTTCTAGAATGGGATTACATTGGGCTGTTGTAGATTTCTTTTTTTTTTTTGCCCTTCCCCAAACCCTGATGTTGGAGATTTCTTGCCCTTCATACCTTGAGTCCTGGGTTTCAAAATAATGGTAGGAATTTGTTCTACTTACTTTTTGACACATGTTTGGAATTTTGGTCTCTGGAGTGTCATTATGCCACAAACACTTTGAGGCAAGTGCCTGGGACATTGGTGATTAGGTGAGTCACAGAGTGGTATGTAAGTCCAGACTGCTGTGAGGAACGTCTTGTCGGTTGGTGGCTGTTTGAGTTGGGATAGTGACAGGTTGGATCATCCTCATGGCCACCCACCCATTGCCAAGGAAGGCGAAGGGAGCCAGGCCATCTCCTGTACCCTATAAATCCAGGGGCAAAGGTTGCAAATGGACCTGAGTATTTGCAGTCTCTCAGAAGGAAGTTGGGTTGATGGCTTCTTTGTACTCTAATTTTATTTCTTTCCTGGGATGATAACAATATTTCCCTGGGCTGGAGATGGTTATAAGAACTAGGCATGCCTAACAGTGCCCTAACAATATAAAAATGAATTTACTTAGTCATTAACTCAAGTATTCACTGATGCCGTGTTAAGAATAGGTTATAAATATGGCTAGCATGTAGCTCCTACCTATGACAGGCGAGATGGATGTGTCTGCTATTAATTACAGCAATGCAGTAAGTGCTAAAATAGAATTTTTATTTGAGATGCTACAGGATCTGCAGAGGACAAACCCCCAACCTTGCTCATAGAGATCAGATACTTGAGATGAGTCTCGAAGGCTGACTCAGAGGAGTCCACACTGGGTTGAGCAAGGACATTCTAAACAGAGGAACTGTAGACACAGAGGGATGGAGACTTCCAACAACAGCATGTGTCTCTGGGGGACTGTAAGTAGCTCAGTTTTCTTGAACCCAGGATGTTTGGGAGGCAGGGAGGGAGCAGAGGATGAAAAAGTGGCAAATCGTGAAAAGTGTGTGTAATATTACGGTGAATGTTCGAGCAGTCACAGAGAGGCTGTGGCGGATGGAGAGGAATGTTTAAAAGGAACTGGAGGTAGGGTGGAAATTGAAGGGTAGGATTCAGGCAAGAAATGACAAGGGGCTGATCAGGCAGTGGTGGCGAGCAAGGAGGAGAAGAGACAGATACGAGAGTTATCCGGGAGGTAGAATTGTCAGGAGCTCACCGATGAGACCCAAATGGGAGCAGAAAGGGTGACATAAAGAATGACACCTAGAGTGTGTCTGGGCCGTTGGGTTGGGTGGTGGTGCTGTGACTCATGTCTTACAGACCTTGTAATAGGAGGCAGGATTGCCCTAGACAACTCCCAAAAGAGTTTAATTAACAAACTGCTAAAAAGGAGCTAAACCACTACAACAGGAATAGCAGGCTGGGGAGCTTCAAACGAGAGAATTAGAACATACCTGGTACTGGAACGCTCATCAGTTTCACCATAAGGTAAGTGGAAGACAGGTCATTCCCCCCTCGAGGTGCAGACTGTGAATACGAATTTCAAGGGGCAGCTGAGCCTAAAATAAAGAAAAATTTTGATCCAACTCTGTGCTTCGCGAATGTGATCAATTGTCCTCCTGAGTAATGAGCATAATGTGGGCTTCCATAATGCCCTAGAAATAAATGTGGTAGTTCCGTCTTATAATGTGATGAGACTGATTTTCCTGGAGTGCCCCCCGTTCCCTAACAAATTCCTGTGTGTGATTCAAGGCCCAGCGCACACCCTGGCTTCAGGAACTTGCCCCACGTCATGTCAGCCTGCACTTATCTCCCTTGCTGCAAATGCCTCTGCAGCAAGCAATGTGGGGTTTATCACAGACTGCCTCGAATATCTCACTTCCATTTTCCGTGAGTCCTCAGCCCTCATCTTATTTACCTCCTGTGGTTTTCTTGAAGTTTCAAGTTTCTAGCCTCCACTTTTTTTTTTGCCAAATTTAGCAGTGGGGGGTTGTATACCAACTTTAGTGACACTAATGTTAATAAGTTCTGCTGACCCACTACCATCGGACCAGCCTACTTTTTTTTTGATGGAGGCCCTTTTGTTATTTTTAAATCAATTAATGATATTCAACAGTGTAAACAAATGTAAAATAGGTGGATTGTGGGGATTATGACTGTAAAATGACTGTAAAACAAAAATATCACAAAGGGTTGGGTGTGGTGGCTCACGTCTGTAATCTTATCACTTGGGAGGCTTGGAGTTCCTGATCAGCCTGAGCAACATAGTGAGACCCTGTCTTTACAAAAAAAAAAAAAGAAAAAGAAAGAAAGAAAAAATTAGCCGGACATGGTGGCACCTGCCTGTAGTCCCAGCTACTCCTGAGGCTGAGGCAGGAGGATTGCTGGAGCCCAGGAATTCAAGGTTACAGTGAGCTATGATCGTGCCACTGCGCTCCAGCCTGGGTGACAGAGTGAGAATTCGTGTCTTAAAAAAAAAAATCACAAAAGATGGCAGGAATTGTGTACATATTATCATAAGATTTTTAAACTATACGGGGAGTGGTATAATATTCTTCGAAGGTAGATTATAATAAATATGAACATTGTCAACTCTAGAGCAGCGGTTCCCAACCATTTTTGCACAGGGACCAGTTTCACGGAAGACAATTTTTCCATGACCTGTGGGTGGGGGTGAGGCAGAGCTTAAATACAGACAAAGCTCTGCTCACCTCCTGCTGTGTGGCCCGGTTCCTAACAGGCCACGGACTGGTACCGGTCCGAGGCCCAGGGGTTGGGGACTGCAGCTAGAGCAACCACTATTTTTTTTTTAAATCGACAGACAAAATTGTATGCATTTATCATGTACAATATGATGTTCTGAAGTGCATATACATTGCGGAATGGTTAAATCTAGCTAGTTAATGAAGGCATTACTCACATACTTATTTTTGTGGCAAGAACACGTAACATCTAGCCTTCACTTTTGTATTCTGGTCACCTGTAGTCTTGCACAAGGCTGTAAGAATTACATTCTACCTGTCCTTCCAGCCGACACGTGCTCGTTCATTCATTCAATAAATGTTTATTGAGTATTTACTCAGTGCCAGCCAAGCACATGGTCCAGCCCCAGTCTACCTCCTTGAGCTCATCTTCCCCTTGCTCACTAGGTTCCAGCCGTGGTGACTCCTTCCCACCTCAGGGTCTTTCCACTGCCTCTTCTGGTTGCCTGGAGCGGCCCTTTCCCAGAACTTCTCAGTATTCAGGTTTCCTTAATCTGATTTCTTCAGGGAGAGCTTTTCTGACCAGTCTCTCGTATTATTACCTAAAATCAACCGGTTTGTTTAGTTGTTTGTGGTCTCTGTCCCCCATCGGGATGTAAGACTCCATGGGGGCAGCATTATGGCGCCTCACTAAGGTGGGGGCTCCGTAGTACATTTTGCATCAATGAATGGGCCGTGGGAGGCACACAGGCACCTGCCCTGCTAGACTTCACCGTCTTCATGGAGAAGACAGGTGGTGAGTACCTCTGTGGAACAGAGATAACAAATGAAACTGCGTGCAGAAATACGGTGACTGATACCAAAGAAAGTTAACTTAGACTGTGGGTTCAAGGGAAGGCCTCTTTGAACCCGGTAAAGTTTAAGTGGAGACCTGGGGGATTTCACAAGTCCTCTACCCACTGCTGAACATGCTACCCTGAACTCCTTCAGCTCCGACTCTGAGAAGACCTTTGAGTGTGGATGGGGTAAGGAGGTAATGGACCTTTCTAGCTATTTTGAGGCACTTTTTAAGATGCATCACAAACAAACAGCCCATTTTAGTTCATAACAAATAATAATGCTTCACTCCAGGCCATGTCACCACCATCACATTTATTAATGGATTCCGCATTACAGCTGTTCCTGCATTCATTTAACTCCTTCAGACGTTAAGCCGATGCCTCCATATACTTGACAAATCTCCTTCCTTGGTCTCCTCTTTTATGCAGAGGCAGTTAACCTTCATGCTGTCGTGGTTGTTTATTCTACCACTAAAGCACTGGTGTGTTAGAATTTAATTGAAGAGGGATTTTTCCCCTCCTATGTACTATAATACTGCTAGTGAAGCACTTCCTGGTAAGCATTTTTTAGTTTGCTATACTGATGATCTGTTTTTAAAAAGGATCTCTTTAGATATTCATTTACCTTGATCTTGCCCTTGATATGGAAAATGTCACAGCCACATGGCTGATGGATAAATGCTTTATTGCTGGGAGCAGAGCCAAACACACACATAATCACTGCTTTCCCTTACCCTCTTTAGTAACCCACCGTCGCTGTATCTCTCCATATATTTATTTCACTGCTGCAAAAATTGATGTCTGTTGATTCAGTGTCTAGTTAGGATTCATTTCTAGAGTTGACTGAAAAAGGTCTTTGTGTTTAGAGAATCGAATTATAATTTCAGCCAGTTTTTTCATGTCTTCCACAGAAAAATGGGTGCATGACCAGAATGCACGATACGTTATTAGCCTGGCAGATGGGACTCCATTGTTCCAAACCTGCAGCCAGGTGCCAGAGGATGTGAATCAGACAAGGGATAGGTGTTGTTGGAGTCCCCTGTCTTCCTTCTCTCTCTCTGATCTTGGATAAATCTTACCTGTGTACACTGCAGTGTCTTCCCTATGAAACCAAGTGGCTGGATTGGATTGTCCGTGGGCTCCCTTCTGGAAGGCACCAGAAAATTTCTTAAGGAGGCTGTGAAAAGCTCTTGCTATGGAAAGCTTCTGTTTGGGAGGGTTGCTGAGGGGCTCAGGGGGTAACTTTTGGCTTCTTTGAAACCAGAGAGAGAGAGAAAGAGAGAGAAAGAATAGAAAATTGTCCTTACTGTGTAAACAGCTAATAGCGCTATCCATTTCTACCTCATTGCCATATAATGGAGATAAGCATCTCATTATTCAGAGACATGCAAATGTAGTGATTCTAGTCTTTACACACGCCACTTAATCACCATGCTGCTCACCCTATGTGATTTGTTCTATGAACTCAGCCACATAAAAAATGTCACCCTAATCACCTCCAGTCATGGCACCGCTGAAGACAGAGCCAGAATAATAGGTATTTGAAAGGGGACATGCTGAGGACTGCACTCTTGCAAGGCAGAAACAGGGAGCCAAACACAATGGCCTCTGATTGGCTTTGCAGAGCAACTGGCTGGAAACTGTCACAGCTGCCCCCCAAATGGTGGCAAAGTTTGAAGGTGGCCTTGAAAGATCAGTTTTGAAATTATACCAGCAAGATTGGAAACGAGGGCTCTCTGTGGCCTTGAAGAGAGCTATGTCACTCATTTCCACCATGCCAGAAATACAGATCTTCAGGAATTTCTTTGGCCCAGACGTGTGCTGTCCAGGATGGCAGCCACTAGCCACGCGTGGCTACTGAGTACTTGAAATGTGGCCAGTGCCACTGAGATGAGCTGTAACTATAAAATGCACACTGGATTTAAAAGACTTTGCACACACACACACACAAAGAATGTAAAATACCTCATTAATAATTTTGATATTGACTATGTGTTGAAAAAATAATGTCTTGGATGTATTAGGTTAAACAAAATGTGTTATTCAAATTAATTTCTCTGGTTTCTGGCTCACATTTTATTTCTATTGGACAACACTGACCTACAGAAATCAGATGCTTGTTTACTCTGGCTGCTAAGATTCTATCTTGTTTTTCTTGCCCTTTTTAAAAAACTCAAATTCCTTTAAAGATTCCTCACACTGATAGGAGGAGGCTGCTTCCTCACTGCCATTCACTGCAGAGTCCTCACGGGCCTGCTCACCGAGCTGCTCCATGCCTCTCTGCCAGAGCTCCCCACGCCTAGGGCTTGGGTAGAATTTGCTCCTCTAGTTGCAAAGAAGGTGCTGTTTCCAAGGGCACCTGTCTCGAAGCTCTAGATGGACAATGACCCATGGCAGGCATTGGAGTGTAACCCTGACACAGGTTTAACATTTTGATGGGGTTTGGTTTTTGGCCCAGAAAAACTATGGGGGTGAAAAACAGCAGCATATTAAGGACAGCATATTGTGTAAAGAGAAGCATGAGTTCTGGAGTGATGTTCAGAAGACATGGATTCAAATCCCTGGTTGGCCACTAAATATTAGCTAGCTGTGTTTGATGTGAACAAATCACCGTATTTGAGACTCAGTTTCTCTCTCTGTCAGATGCCTGTAAAATGAACAACAATGCTTTCTTCAGAGGATTGCTAAAATATCAAATGAGATCATGTATAATATAAGAAAGTACTTTTGGGGCTGGGTGCAGTGGCTCGCGCCTGTATCCTAGCACTCTGGGAGGCTGAGGTGGGAGGATCCCTTGAGGTCAGGAGTTCAAGACCAGCCTGGACAACATAGGGAAACCCCATCTCTACAAAAAAATAAAAAAGTTAGCCGGGCATCGTGGTGTGCATCTGTAGTCCCAGTTACTCAAGAGGCTGAGGCAGGAGGATTCCTTGAGCCCAGGAGTTTGAGGTTGCAGTGAGCTATGATCATACCACTGCACTCCAGCTTGGGTGACAAAGTGAGACCCTGTCTCCAAAAGAGAAAAAAAAAAGAGAGAGAGAAAGTACTTGTGAATCACAAAGCTTTATTTATTTATTTATAGTTGCAGGTTTATGGCCAGAGGGGTAGATCTTGTGGGCTGCTTGTTTTGTTTGGTCAGAAAAGTGTGTTTTGTTTAGTTGAATGAGAATGTCTTGCGGATGGACACTCTCCAGTTTGTCACAGATTTTACCACTCTTATTTTAATTCAGCTGATTTGTGTCACCTGCCTGGCTACTGAAGACAGACATACGTATGTACCTTGCAAAGTGGGAGGTGCCACATGTAGTAACATAACTATGTCACTGAGCATAGCCTAGGGACCAGGCCTATGTACTAGGCACCATGCTGGACGCTGGCTGACATGGTTTCTGTCCCTGGGAGCTCTCAGCCAGCACATAAATTATAGCACCGCCAAGTCCAAATGAACAGCCATTTACCAAGTATCTGCTGTGGCCTGGCCAATGCTCTAAATCCTAGGGATAAAAAATGTTTCTTTCTGAATAAATCAACTGTGGGTACTGAGGGAGGCAAAAAAGGACAAACAACTAACTCTGCCTTTGGGGAGGATGTTTAAGAGGAGGCAGGGGTATAAAAGGAAGAAAAAACATTTTTGAGCCAAGACTGGGCCATATATAAGCTTAGGCACCTGTCATGTACTATTTCACCTTCTCAAAACAACTCTCAGAACTGGATATTGTTATTTTCATTTTGTAGACAAAGGAGGGTAGCTTATGAAACCTGCCCAAGGCCACATACAACGGACAGAGTTAGAATTTGAACCCAGGTCCTTCTGAGTGAGCCTGAACCCACAGTATGTCTACTGTGCCTCTCCCAGGGATTAATGACAGAATAAGTCACAGCAGTTGTTTTATTTCTGTTTGCAGGGCTTTCCCTTCCTCTCCTCCCCATCGCCTTCCAAGGGAATTATATTTTTTCACCCAAAGTTTATTCATTATTAAAGTTACAATGAAGTACTTACAAATGCATACAAAATTGCAGAATAACTGATGCTTTTCTAAGAAAGATACCAGATATTAATGACGAGATAAAACAAAGGTGTGTCTCATGTCTTTTGTCCTGTTTTAAAGTTGCCTTACATCATGAGATCAGGCATTGCACATCTGGGAAATTTACCAGTGGCGCTCTCTTCCACTGGTGTGTATATTCTCTTTGGTGATTGGCTAGAATCCCAGGGTGTTTTGAGGGAGGCAGTTGGAGATCCCAAGGTGCGGCTAACAATTCCGAGAGGAGAAAGGGCACAAAAGTCAAAGAGAAGTGATAAAAACTTCAGGTGCTGAACCAGGATCTTCTCCTGGGAAGGGTCTCTGCCCGGGGGCATCTTTCCTTCAGCCTGGAGGGTTGGTCCGTTTCTGAAAGAGGAAGTTTGTTGCCGAGGGCTCTGACCTGCAGTGCGTGCTGGGGTCGGCCAGCCCTGCAGTGCACTTTGTATCCAGCAGTGACCGAGACTGTTTGTTTAGAAAAGTCTGGAGCTCTGTTCTTGACTGTAGTATCATTTAACATGGATTCCCTGGTGACAAACAACCCCGCCCCAAGCCCCAGGTGAGTTTGTTTGACCTATTTCCGTTGCTATCCCAACCAAAAGTCCCTGAACCCCAAGCGGCATTGGGATTGGCTTTCCAAGTGGGCAAAGGTCAGGGATGGAAGGTGGCCCGATGGCCTTGGTTCTGGGCTTTGGTTTGTGTTTGCCTTTCATCTGCTACTAGTCAGAGCTTGGAGTCACCTCGGCCTCCTTCAGAGCTTGGGCTCCGGAATCTGCCACACCTAGGTTCTGGTGGGTCACTTGGGGCAAGTTTAGGTCTAAGCCTCTGTTTCCTCAGATGTAAAAATGTATACTAACAAGGTTGTTGTAAGATTTCAATAATAAGAGCAAGCAATTCTATCTCTCTGAGTACTAGGTATTTTTCTGAGAGTTTTGCATATTCATCAGGTTGGGAATGCTTGTGGATATTTACGGGGAGAGTCTAGTGCATGCACGGTGAATTAACATATATGGAACATACATCTCATGTTCACGGTGGGGCAGGGTTTTAACATTAAAATGCGGTGAAGGCCGGGCGCGGTGGCTCACGCCTGTAATCCTAGCACTCTGGGAGGCCGAGGCGGG
>RJWJ010034955.1:0-16944 GCA_004363605.1 Indri indri | reverse complement strand
TTATGAAGAAAAATGAATATGAATATGCAAAAATTGTACATATTAGAAGGCTTTCTGTGTTCATCTTACAGAGTAGTCATAAGCACCCTGTAGGATCCACTGTGGGGTCCTTCCAGCCAAGAAGGTGTGTGTCTCCCACTCCTCTCATTGGCCCACCAGACCTCCTAATAACCATCGTTTCTTGTAGTTTACAGAACACTGTCCTATGTATGATCCCATTTGATTTTCATTCCCGTTATGAGACACAGGAAGAATTTGTGTTCCTATTTTACAAATAAGGCACTGAGGCTGGGAGAAGAAAGGAAGTTGGAGCACGCAGCTACTTTTCGCTTCCTTTCCATGCTAATTCCTTCCCATGGAAATTAACTCATTCTCTCTGGAATCCAACTTTCCGCTGACCTCTGTCCTTTCTGGCTAAGGCTTCTCTTTCCTTTCTATCAGGCAAACTTGTAGAGATCCCTCAAACCCTGATTTGTTTGAACCTCTTTCTTGCTTTCTAATCAGAAGTCTAACTGCCTTGTACGTGGCGGGGACCACGCCAGGTCCATTCCAGCCCCGACACCAGGGGTCTGGGGGTCCTGAATCCTCAGTGTTTAGTACCTGGGTCCGTTCACGTGCCTACCTCTGAATCCAAGCTCCTTGAGCTTCCTCGGTGCCTTGCAGTCACCCTGGCGCTCCCCGCTGTCGTCTGCTTTTTCCACTCTGACGTGGAGACCAAGCTGATCCCTTTAACCTCAGCCCAGGGCACATGATCACAGAAGCCTCAGGATGCCCCCGAGGGACAGGATAATTTGGAGAGAGATACACTAGGTTATGGAGCCCCTGTTCTTCTCCAAACCCCAACTCTTTCCACACTAGCCCCTTCCTACCCAACACCACCTGCAACTCCGCCACTCGGGTCTTTGGAGTAATTTTGATCAGCTCAAAATTACTTCTGATCTGCCCTAAATACAGGTGGGTACTGGACCACCAGTGGTGCTTCCTACTGCCCTGGGGCACACGATAAAAACCGATATTTTACAGTAAAAGACAAACCAGATAACTTCTGAATCCCCTTCCATTAGCAACCAGTTCAAATTCACTAAATACTGTGAAAACTAAAAAAGGAAAAGAAAGCAGGCTAAGAATAAGACTTGCCTAGAATTAATGTTTGCAGATTCGATGCTATCTTTGCCACAGAATTAGCATATATTCTGCCTTGTCCAAATCGCTTTCTCTTTCTCCTCTCTGTCCTCGTCCAAAACTCCCAGCATCGGCTAGAATGTAGGACAGAATTTCCCACACAACATGCAGACATCGCCCATCTGTCTCTAATTTCACAAAATTACAAACTGAAACGGCCTTGAGAGCCAAAAATTCTATTTCATTCTTCTCTCTGATATCCCAGTTAGGCCAGTAGGTTTTCTTTTCTTCTAGTATGTCGGGCATTTAAGACAGAATTGAGAAAGGAGAGGGAAGACCCTGAGTATCTCCTTGCTGTCCTGCTGACAGGAATTTAAAAGAAGCTGGGCCACTCAGATCCACTCAAATTGCAGACAGCCCAGGAATGAGTTTAGCATATTTTCGACATCATGGAAACTGCTGCATTCCCCCTGCAAAATATAATCCGAAAGACTCCTTCTGAAACCTAGAGCACTCTCTAAACTGGGCAGGGTGTGTTAGATGTGTCAGCCCATTACTGAATCTCATTCTGCAATGGCGGTCAATGACTTTGTGTCTCAGGGCTTGGACTTTGTGACCGAAGCCAGCATCTCTGAAATGAGATGATTTCTGGCTTCCCTTGTTCAGAGTTCCCTAAAATATACTGGTGTGTGTGTGTGTGTGTGTGTGTGTATGCACACACATAGATAACTCTAAACATCATGAATGAGGACCAAATAGCATTATCGAATGCTTCACATTTAAGTGGACTACCCCTTTGAGAGGATAACTTCTTTTCTTTTTTTTTTTTATTTCAGCATATTATGGGGGTACAGATGTTTAGGTTACGTATGTTGCTCTTTCCCCCCTCCCCCGCCAAGTGCGAGTTTCAAGTGTGTCCATCCCTCGGATGGTGAGCATTGCACTCTTTGTGTATGCCTATACCCGTCCCCTCCTCCCCCCTCCCCCCTGCCCGACATCCGATAGATGTTATTCTTATATGTGCACTTACGTGTTGATCAGTTAATACCAATTTGATGGAGAGGATAACTTTTGAAAAAACATGTGGAATAAAACTCAGGGAATAGGGCCAGGTACAGTGGTACGTGTCTGCAGTCTCAGCTACTTGGAAGGCTGATGCAGGAGGATCATCTGAGCCCAGAAGTTCGAGTCCAACCTGGGCAACATAGCAAGCCCCCTATCTCTTAAAAAACAAAACAAAACAAAAAAAACTTTGGGTAATGGTACACGGAATTAGTCATTCCCTTAAGAAGAAGTATGCATCCCCCAAGATAAAGCAGCCCAGAAGGCATTTAATTTGAAATCAGAAATCCTAAGCTTTCATCTTTGTCTTAACTTGAGGTGGGCTGAGCCTTAGCTTCAGCCACCTGCAAACACAGAGTGATCAGCAGAGCATTCGTTGGAGGAGGTGGCATCACAAGTACTTAAGTAACACAATTAAGATAACAGAGCACTTGATAAAAGAAGGGTCCGGTTGAAAGTTAAGGAAAGTTCCACTTGACTTTGGGCAGCCAACTGTCTACATCCAGGCTCACCCAAGGCACAGCCTGAGTGGAGGACTTGGTACAGGTGGCTTATCGGGAGTGTGATCCAGGAAGCAGGAGTCAGGGACCAGGTGTGACCTAAAGGAGGGAAAACCAAAGCAAAGGCTCATCACCAAGGTCACTGCCGTACACAGGTGGAGCACAGGTAGAGCGCAGTTCCACTGAGATTCTTGGGAAGGGTGCAGAATGCCTCCCAGAATGGGCCACCTGAAAGACGGTAGAGCATCATCCACCTGTTCCGGTCCCCGCTGGCTGAAGTTTGACCCCAGGGTTCCTAACTCACTTGCTCTGGGCTCAGCAAGCTCAGGGCAGCTGAGGCAGGGCCTGGGGCAGGTTGAGGAAGGACACGAGCTGAGCACTCGAGGTGGGATTCCAGCCACCCGCGGTGACCGTGAGCACACATGGAGCTGCCCACGGCTGAGGGTAAAACCCCTGGTGGTCTGAGGGGCTCTGATGGGCACCAGAGTGTTCCCTGCACCGAGCTAAGGCTCTCTCCCAGCATCCCTTGCTTATTCTACCCCCTGACCGTCACATTCCTCATCATAAACCGCACTGCTGGGCTGATTTCTCCTTGAAGAGCCACATGCCCTCACTTCCAGGCCTTTGCACACACTGCTGCTGCTGTTTGCAGCACCCCCCACCCGCCCTGTGCTCCGCTATCTGGTCTCAGCCTAAAAATGATCTGCTCCAGGAAGCTTTCCCCGACCCCTGGACAGGTCCGTTGCCCAAGCCACGTGCACCTAATGAACATTGGACAGCTCGTTTGTGCTATTGATCACGGCTTGTGTTACGGGTTTTTTTGAAACGTCTGAGCACGCGGGCACACACAGGCACGCACCGTTCCGTGTGTGGTTCTGTGAGGTCAAGACCCGTGCTCTAGTGTTAACAGATGTGTTCCCAAAACCCCGTAATGCCCAGCACAAAAGCTAATCAATAAACCTTGGTTAAATGGACTGACGAGTGGACGGGTTAGTGAGTAAGTCAATCAATGGCAAGGGCAACCTCTACTGTGGCACAAATCCGCCTGGAAGGCCACTGTGCTCTGGAGGTCCTGGTCCCTCCTGGTGTGTTGGCTTCAGAGTGACTATTCCAGAGCTTTGTCTCCGGGGTCTCTTGCCTGGGCCTTTCTGGGAAGAAAAAGGTGCAAGCAGATGGCGGTGGAGTGTCCCGGGGGTCTCTGTCCCCGCTGCCTGTCTGCGCCGTTCCCGGCCCTCGCCGTCCAGGGTCGTCCTGCTCGTGTGTCCTGTGGGCAGCACAGGTGGCTGAGCAGGACCGTTCGTTTTCGCCCCGGCCTCTCAGACCCGGTTTCTTCCTTCGCTTCCGACCCTAACCCTTCCCTGTGCCTAAAGGCCCAGGAGATCTCCGGCACTGTCAAACTGCCCGCGTCCTCCTCGCCTCTCTTGCACCTTGACCTGGTCACTCTCGCAGGACGCTGACCCTGCGCAAGGACAGAGGGGATGAGGGCAGGGCAAGCGCCCATCCGCAGCTGCGATCTCCCCGCCGCGAAGACCCGGGTGCAGGCGGGGCCCAGGTCCTCTGCCTCCACCCCCGGTGACCTAATAAGCAGCAGGCGACGAAAGGACATCCCAGGAGGCAGAAAGTCTCCCCGCAAGTGCAGGGAGGAAGTGGAGTCAGCACCGGAGGAGACTGGAACAGATGACGGCTCTGTCCAAATCGCGTAAGGTCACCACGGCCAAGCGCAGGCTCAGAAGCCCAGCAGCTCTGCGCGAGGGACGTCGGCACAAGTGAGAGGACCCGAGCTCGGGTGCGCTGCAGTCGCCTGGGATGAGCAAATCCCAGTCCAAATCCCAGAGTGACAGAGACGTGGCAAGGATCCAATCACCGCTCAGAGTCCCTCGGTCACACCTCGCTACTTCCAGCCTCCTCGGGTCCTGCAGTCTTTCTGCCTAGAAGGTTCTTCCCCACTCTCCGCCCTACTCCTCTCGCCCTGCCCCCTGTGCCTGGCTAAGTTTATCTCTCCTTGCCTCTCTCCTGGGAAGCCTCCCCCGAAGCCCTGACCTTCCTGTCCCCGCAGGTGCCAGGCCGCCTGCCTCCCCCGCCACCCAGGGGGCACCCGGAGGAGGGCGCTGTGGCATTTCCCTTCACATCTCCAGGGCCAAGACAATGCCTTGCCTGGAGTAGGCCTCTCCATCAAACTGAATAAATGAATTGAATGAATGATTGAGTTGACGCGTTATTCAGGACCAGATCTTCAAGAGATGGCAGAAGCTATTTATCAGAACAGGCACAAAACCAGAGCCAGACCATTAGTGGATACAGTATGACACTGAGTCCCAAAGTCCAGAGCCATTCGTCCTTAAAATCCCACTACCAGACGTCAAGATTGGTGTGAGATTGCGAGATGAAACTGAGTTTAGAGATAAAAGTTCCACAGCCTCAACCCTGGCTGGCAGAGACAAAAGCCAGGCAGACAGTGCTTACATAGGCTGATCTTTAATTCCCTCAGCTCAGCAGGGGTTGGGAGAATTTGGAAGCGACAGACGGGTAGGAGGAAAGGCGAGTGGCATTTGCTTTCAAGGGTAGAGTCAGTGCAAGTGGAATCGACCTGATGAAATCTCTCCAACCTAATTTTCCCTCCGCCCTCCATGCGCTCCAATCTCCTCAGCCTTCACTCAGCTTGCTGAATATGCCATGCCCTTTCCCGCCTCAGGGCCTTGAGACATGCTATTTTCTCTGCCCTGAATTTACTTCTACCCACGCTATAAAACAGAAACTCCTTCTCCTCTGTAGGTTTTAGCCTAAATGTTGATGTTCAGTGAAGTCTTTGTTGGAGACCCCGTTAAAAGTAGGCAGCCCCCATCACAGCCCATTAATCTCGAACTCTTCTTTTTTTGCCTTCATCATAATATTTATATAATTTGTAATTACGTATTTATCTATTTTCTGATGGTACTGGAGGGGATGGTCTCCCACACTGGGACATAATTTCATAAAAAGAGGGACCTTGCCTAGCTTGTTCATTGTTTGATCTTTAGCACCGAAAATACCACCTGGCACCTAGAAAGAGGTCATTGGTGTCGGTCCTAGTGTTGTTGTTGTCATTGTTATTTTCAAAAGAATTTCTTTAGCATTTATAAAACTGCATTGATGTATCACATTATGGACTTAGGCATGAGTTTCTCCATTTTCCATATATTTTGTGTATCTTGTATCAGAAAGCATCTGCTAATGTGTACGGGACCATCTCAGCATTCAGTAATACAAATTAAAGGATGCCATGTAGGTCTGGGCTAGCCTTGTGAATAAATCCCTCCTAATAAAAGAAAATGAGATTTCATGATTAAGGGGTTTAGAAATAATCAAGAGAGGGTTAAAAATAAAACCAGCGGAGGCCGCATAGAACAAAGAATAGCTACTGGTGTGTCTTCCAAAATAATGTCCCAGATTACAATTTCACATAAAAAAATAAAATAATTGCTTGCCAAGCCATATAAAATGCATGAATTCTGAGAGAACTTAGAAACTACACTTTGATAGCCATAGAGAGTCCAGAAGTTTCCCAGAACCCACTTTTCCTGGGCATTCTGAGTATTCCCTGGTCTGACTTCCCACCGTCCTGGTGACATGGTACCATGGGTGGCCCGGTCTTAATCACCCAGACCAAACTTGCTAAGTTAATTATTTTTAATTGCCCTAAAGAAATGTTAAAATGAACTCTGCTGGTTTGCACAGACTCAATGAAGTCCCCGGTCAGGCCCGAGGCAAATTAATCATTTGCCTTTTTGTCCCTCATTCGTCTCATCACAGCAGTCAAGCCACGTCCCATCTCCTTTAAACTGGATTTCAAAACTAATGCGTTGTAAACAAAATGTCCCTTCCTCCACGGAAGACTAGCAGCTTTGCTTCATCATCAGAAGGCTTAAAAATGAATATCACTTTCAAAGTCAGAGCACAAAACTTTCCTAGTTATCCCTGTTATTCGACCTACTTCTGTCCAGCCTTTAAGGTTGGGTCCAAGCCCTGGCAGCTCCTGGAAGTCTGCTATTGCTCCAGCCCGGAGCATCCTGAACACTCTGAAGTTGAGCTCACAGCTCAAGTTTCTATTGTTCTCTAATCGTATAAGATGAAGCAGGAACAAAGTGGGAGGCAGTGGGAGAAGCAGAAGAAAAGAATACTAAATTGTGCCAAGAACTGTGTCTTGCGTATTACGTAGGCAACCTCATTTAATCCTTCCCACAACCCTGTAAATAGGAATTATTCTTCACCATTCACCGTCTTCCAGATGAGGAAACTGAGGTTCATGTGACCCTAAGAAACTTGCCCACAGACCAGAGCCAGTAGAAAGTAAAGTCAGAATTCGAACCCAGGTCTCTGACTACACAACGCATGCTCTGTCCTCTGTGCTGCAGAATCAGTTTCATCTCCTCTCCCACTTCACCCCCAGGCCAGGTCATATGAGGAACCAGACCAGGAAGATGAAGGACGTGAAAGCCATAGCATGTTTCAAGAATAAGCATTGACATTAGGCATCTATTAGGTGCAAGGTTGGGTCCTCAGAGCCTAGGAGATGGGAAGGGGAGTTGACATCGTGTTGGGAGAGAAAGCTATTGAAACACAGCATCAGGCACCGTGGTGGATGCTCCCGGCAAAGTGAACGCAGCACGTGGGTGGGATTCCAAAAGGTGGAGACCAGTAGGTCTCTGCAGGCTCCCTGCTGACCCAGCCACATCCGAAGCGAGCGTGCAGTGTCAGCCACGAGCACGTGTGCTGCGGAACCCTCTAGGAGAGTGTGAGGATATTCATGCTCAAGTGACCGTGGTTAAATCTTCAAATACCTAAAGGGCTATCTTTTACGAACAAGATATTCAGAAATTTTCTGTGCAGCTCTGGAAAACAAAACTGGAACTAAAGAAGTCATGCCACAGGGAGGCTCCTTGCCACCTCTGACCGATCAACGGGACGAGCCACCTCTGGACGTTGGCAGCTGCCGCGGTTGACATGTTCCCACAGCCTGGAAACACATGGCAGAGCAGATACATGCACAGGGAATTAAGATGGGGCTGAAGCCTTTTAAAATCCCACTCAACTCTGTGGTTCTCTAACTCAACTTGCATGTAATAGAGCTTCCTCTCACTGCAAGGAAACGTGTTCATTTCCTATTGCTGCTATAACAAATTATCGCAAACTTAGTGGCTTAAAACAACACCAATTTATTATCTTGCAACTCTGAGGGCTGGAAGCCTAGTTACAGTTCTGCAGGCGAGGCCTCCCTGGCTAAAATCAAAGAGTCGGCAGGACTGTGTTCATCTGCGCAGGCTCTGGAGGACAGGACGGTCCCTGCCTTGCCTTTGTCAGCTCCTTGACTCGTGGGCCCCTGTCTCCGTCTTCAGAGCCAGCAATGGCAACCCGCCTCCTTCTCACCCACGTCACTGCACCCTCCTCTTCCGCTTTCCTTCCAGTTTTAAGGACCCTGTGATCACTATGCTCACAGTGTCCAGAGAGTCTCCCTGTGTTGAGGGCAGCTGATTAGCGATCCTAATTCCATCTGCAACCTCATCCCCTTGGCCATGCAGAGTAGCATCTTCACTGCTGCCAGGGACTGGGAAGGTGAACATCTTGGGGGCAGGGGCTCACTCTGCCCACCACGGCAAGATTCTGAAAAATGCCACCAGCGCGTTCCCCCACTTCAGGGTGGCATGGGAGCTAACACACACTGTGACTCTGCCTGCCCTGAAGGTCATGGAGGACGGGAAAAGGGATCGGCAAGAGTATGCCAGGCCTCCGTGGGTTAGGTGGGACTCAGCTTCTACCCAACAGAAACTCACAAAATAAAACGGCAGAAAAATTTTTTCGGTTAGATGAATTTTACCTCCGGATATCAGATGCCGAATGATCTAAGTGAACATTGAGACCTGAGGCTTAGGTAACAAAGCAAAGAAATCAACTAACATTATCTAACGAGGGAGCCTCCAAAATTGATTGGGCGCAGGACAAATAAGAAAGAAAAATTAAAAAGCAGCTCTCCCCCCGTCCCTTTGCAATCAGAGCTCACAGCCATATAGTAGAAACTAGACTCGCTTCCGTGCACGACCCTCACCATAGCAGACGCTACTAACCCTTTGCCCTTTCCCACAGCCTGGGATGGGCATCATGAGTCTCCATCCATGCCCCAGGTGGCAGTAGCCGGGGGCACTAGTTATCAGAGTTAGCACATGAGAACACACCTTTGCCATCTCCTCAGGAACAGACTCTCCGTGCAGTGGACTGGGATTTAGGGGCTGTTGTTGTAGCAATCACTATGTACGGGACAATGAACTAAAATCATGCATTTAAAACAAAATGTGTAACTACAATTTCACCTAGCTAAGGAATACAATCTAGTCACTCTTGATGCTATTTTGTTTCTTGTGAATAGAATTCCCAATCTCGCATCAATACCTTGTACTCACCTGGAGTTTCATCGTTACGCTACCTTAGGATCTCCATCGTTTGAATCACAATGGAATTCCTGAGTTGTTTCCTTTCCATAGGCATATTTATTGTGTGTGTGTGTGTGTGTGTGTGTGTGTGTGTGTGTGTGTGTGTGTGTGGCTTATTTTTGTTTTTAAGATCATAAATAGTCTACCAATCAGGATTCTTTTGATTATATTTGATGGGAAACTCAGTAGAACCAGTTGAAACCGAAAAAAAAAAAAAAGAAGAATTTATTTGCTAACATCCTAAAAAGTCCAGGCACGGGTTTGGCTTTGGCCCTTTCCAGAGCCTCCGATGATGTGATCAGGACCAGCATCACCTTCACTCCATTTCCCCCTCCGTCTTCCTCCAGGGCCTTCGTTCTCCTGCAGGTTCCTGCCCGTGGGGCCAGGATGGCTCCTAGAAGTTCCAGGCTTACATCTCATTCTCCCAGACACCCCAGCAGAAAAGACAATGCTTTTTCTCTATGTTCCTTTACAAAGTCCTGCACTGAATTTAACTTTAGTGGCCCTTTATTCACCTAGCCGGGGGCACATGCTTATCGGTAAATCAAGGACCATCACAAGAGAAATGCAAACCTCGGATTAGCCAGCCCTCCATCACCTGTCCACTCCTGGAGTAGGTCTTATATTCAGTGACACCTGAAACACACGAAACGAAAGGAAAAAAGAAATTGATTCCCCAGGGAAAATTGGGATTCTGTTACCAAAGGGAAAATGGATGCTGGGCAGGCAGAAACTTCAGGCACTCACTATACTTAGGTGACAATTTGAATCAGATTATTAGCTGCTCTCTAGTTCTGTATTAGCTGACAGCAGGTCAGAGAAGAGAGCATGATACCGTGATCAGGGGTGGGGACTGGGGAGAGTGTTCAAAGCCTGGAGTACGGCCCAAGGAAGTGGGATGTGGAACACCACAGTACAGGGGCCATGGCAATTTGCATGACATCTTAGAAAGAAAGTCCAGAAGATATTCGACAGCCACTGAAAAGGGAGCACTCACCAAATTCACGAGCCTCGTTTATTTTGCCCAACCTGAAATAACTTCCAAGTTAAGAAAATAAAAAATAAAGAAGAAGGCAAAAGAATTTGGGATCAGGCAACCTGGCTTTGAGCCCCACCAGTTACTAAGCAAAGAAATTTTTTGGGGCATGTCACTTAGCCCCTGAAAGCCTCAGTTCCATCTTCTACAAAATGGAATTATTAATAATTCCTACCTCACAGAGAATTAGATGTGGTCATATATGTAAGGATCATTTCTAAAGATGCTGCACCCAAGCCTCCCATCCACATGCCTGTTGCAATGAGACTGCTGCTCCTCTCATCTGCTTGCCCTCCCTTTGAATCTGGGCTGGCCCTGTGAGTTGCTTTGTCCAATAGAATGAGGCAAAGGTGATGTGTGGCTTCTAAGCTCAGCCTATAAGAAGCCATGCAGCTTCCATTTTTGCACTTTTGGAAACTCCCTCTATGAAGCCAGTCACCATGCTACAAAGAAAAAGACACATACAGAGAGACTCTGTTGAATTTTCAAGATGCTGAATATTCCAACTCTAGTTGAGCGCCCAGCTGAATGCAACTAACTGCACGAGAGTCCTCAGCTGTATCACATCATGGAGCAGAAAAACAGCCCAGCTGAGCCCAGTCAACCCACAGAATCATGAGAAACAGTAAAGCATTGTTGTTTTAATCCACTAAATTTTGAGGTGATTTATAACACAGAATTGGTACCTGAGGCAATATGTGTACCCAGTGTTTCTATAGTTCTTATTGTACTTTTTCTGCAGTTTTCTCAAGAGGAATGTTATTTATACTTTAGGCAGAACAATTCCTTGTTTGTGGGAAAGCCTGATGTTTTACAGCAAACTCAACATCACTGGCCTTTACCTGCTATATCCCAGTAGTGCTCTCCAGTCACTGAGAAAGTAAAAGACACCACCACAGAGGCCTAAACACCTCCCGTTTTCAACTAAATCCAAGAGGAGCAATTACTTCTGGGAAGGTAATTACTTCAGAGGTTAGATTTACTAATTGCAAAAGCAGGAATTGCATTCTTCTTGTATGTCCTGACTATTATAAGTTGAAACACCTTCCTCCATGGAATTTCATGCTGTCTTCAAAGAAATGGGTGTGTTAGGCCACACCAAAAGTGACTTTACAATGCTTATAAAATTGTATGGTATTATTTGACAGTAAACAATGCAACCAAATGTGACAAATCTGGATGGAATTGGCCTTGAAGGGTCTCCAAAAAGAAACCATCATCTACCACTAAGTTTGGTTTATGTTGAAAACAAGAACATTCCTTCTCCAATACGTCCTATTTATTTAGTTTGGGGATCTAGGGAAAATAAGTAAATGAACATTATTCTTGGCTGCCTGATCATCTCTGTCTTTTCCTCTTGATAGATCTTTGTAATGGAAGCTCCTACATTTAACAGATCAACAACACAAGACAGGATGTTTTGAAGATGAAACTTCTCTAAGATAAATATTACTTTCCAGGAAACAGAAGACTTGAAAAGTGACCTCCTGAAAGAGAGTTGCCATTAATCATGAATATCTCTGTTCTTTGTAAACACCAGAATGGATCGCAATTTTATCTGTTAATTTCACCACAGTGGGATTCCAGACCTTATGTTTTCTTTCCTAGAGAGCTTCAAATTTCCAAGGTCAACTTTTGGGGCAAGCTTTCATTCATTCACTCTGAAGCATCAGTACTACTGTCTTTTTTTTTTTTTTTGAGACAGAGTCCCACTCTTGCCTAGGCTAGAGTGCCGTGACGTCAGCCTAGCTCACAGCAACCTCAAACCCCTGGACTCAAGCAATCCTGCTGCCTCAGCCTCCCGAGTAGCTGGGACTATAGACATGTGCCACCATGCCTGGCTAATTTTTTCTATATATATATTTTTATTTATCCAGATCATTTCTTTCTGTTTTTTAGTAGAGATGGGGTCTCGCTCTTGCTCAGGCTGGTCTCAAACTCCTGACCTTGAGCGATCCACCCGCCTCGGCCTCCCAGAGTGCTAGGATTACAGGCATGAGCCACTGCGCCCAGCCCTACTACTGTCTTAATAAAATATAAAATAATTCTTCCTATCCCATTCTTTTACCCACACCATTCCCTCTTTCTTATTTCCATTAGTTTATAAACACATGTTCCTGCTGAAGTGTTAGTTGAAACAGTGATGGGAATTTATTGAACACATCTCTGTCAATTTGGCTCTGAACAAAAGATGCTAGTTTTCTGGACTGGCACACACCATCTGAAGAAGACACTGGATGCCAAGTTAGAATTTGGAACTAAGCTTCCAAAAATTACAAAATTATACTTTAAGTCCTTACATTTTACTTACTCAAGATTGTACAAATTCCCTAGTAATCTTAGAGAAATTGAAGAAAGAAGTAGATTATTAGAACAAATATAAAATGTTATGTAAGAATATAATGACATCCGTGTTTCTTATATAGCTATTTGTACATGGTACTACATGTACAGGTTGTACAAGTGAACAAAGCAAAATGTAGGAGTTCTCAGTTTTGAAAACTAAGTGCTATAACAAGGGGAGAAAGAAAAGAAAACCTAAATACCCAATCTGCTTAAATTTAAGCTTAAAATATATTCTTTAGAAAAATACATTTGTTAGAATTGAAGTAGGTAACAATATGCTACTTTTTATACTGGCCTATTTTAGAAAAATCCTCTCCTTAGTAAATGAATAGTATGTTTATACTGCTGGTATATTCTAATAGTTAACATTTGAAGTCCATGTAGCCTTTGTTTTAATAAAATTTGGTATTTTAAAACAAGAAAAAAAGAATGTTCTTCATTTTACAAAAGGATTCACAACCAGTTTTCTTTATGTATTAAGATCCCTTTGGGAAATTCCAGCATGATTATACTTATTAAAAGTTAATGCATATACAAAGTTTTGTAAATTAATCTTTTGTGTAAATTGAGATATATCTCTCTGGCAAAGGGTATATTCATTTCCAATTCCTGAAATGATAATCTCTCAAAACCCTCTCCTCCTCCCCACCCTAAATCCTGTTATTAATCTTCAGTTGCCTCTCCCGGAAGTCTCCTACCATAAAACACTAACTCTTTTTCCTAGTGTCAGCCAAAGAAATACCAAAGGGCAGACATTTACTTAATTAGATAATGTGATCCTGTCAGCCAATCCAGCAAACTGGACAATTCAGCCTTCAATGTAACTCGAAAGACCTGAAACATCTGATGACCCATAATATTTACTTGTTGAGACTTCAAGAAAAGGATCAACAATGAACTTTATTTTTAAAAAAAAATGAACACTTCTATCCACTGTGTAATATAAAGAACATCAGGGCAGCCGTGCCGCTTAGATGGACAAAATATAGGTCTCTTAACACACGAAAAGAAGGGAAAGAGGTCAACTTACGTTAACTAATCACTGTTCTTAAATCTGCCCATGTCTCCACGGCTGTCAAGTGATGGAGAGAGACTAAAGTGCAAGTCTGTCTTAAACTGAAGCCCAAACTCTCTCCACAGTACCACACTGTCTCTTTGTTTTTCTCTGTGAGTCTTCACCTGATCATGCAAATGTCTCAGATAAGTAAATGTGCTTATCTGGGCTGAATCCCCATGACATCGTTGTTGTTTTGTTCTGAGGAATGTGCCAATGTTCTTAGCTTCCACCAAGATTACTTGTTTGTCTTGGTCGTGAAGCGTACTTTAATTCAAATTAAAATACAAAGAGAGGGAAAGCAGAAAGGCCATCAGGAAGCTGAAGGAAATTTGAAGCAAACAGGAAGAAAGAAGCAAAGAGTAAGTGCAGCTCTGTGCGGAAGAGATAAAAGAAAAAGAAGAAGAGATAAAATGAAAAGATCTGGAGAATAAAAGCACAAGGAAGATCTGGGGGCTTCCTCCCAGTGGTAGCAGACTGGGTAATTTAGGTCAACTCTCTCACTGAAGGAAATTAAAATATCTGAGCAAACTATAAAAATCATTTTCTTTAAAGTATCATAAAGCTAAAAGGAGAGTATAGAATTATTGGGCCAAGATCTACAAAAAAAATAGAAATCCAAAAATGTAAGTCTGGCATTTTGCCAAAGGCATGTTGGCCAATCTGGAAGAAGCAGCTGAGAGGCTGAGCAGCACTTTTAACATCTTCACAGGGCCAAAGAGAAAAAATGTGCAGTACCTCTGATAAGGACACTTACAGAGCTCCATTGAGAGTCATTAGGGAGACCTAAATAAATGGAGAGATATACCATGTTCATGGATCGGAAGACTCATTATTGTATTGATGCCCCAAGACATAAATAGACCAATAGAACAGAATAGAAAGACTAGACATGGGCTTATTTGTAAATGGGCATTTGGTATATTATAGATGTGACACTCATAGGAACAGGGGAAAGATGGTTGAGACAATTGGATAACCATGTGAAGAAAAACTAAAACTTGACTTTCAACCTCACATTCCATCACTATCCTCACTGTTTCCTTATAACTTCCTACCCAACACACACTAGAAAACTCTTGCATTTACGCATTTGTACACATGAAATAAAAATGTTCATAGAAGCACTATGTGTAAGAGTACAGTAAAAAAATGAAATAACATATGTTTATAATGAATAGAATGAATAAACAAACTGCAGAATGTTCATACAATGAAATACTATATTGCAGTAAAAATAAACATTACAACATAGATAAATCTCAGAAACATAATGTTAAAAAATTTAATTAAAGAAAAATAAAAGTATGATTCTACTTATACAAAATTAAAAACATACAAAACTAAAAATATATTGTTCAGAGATGTAAGCATGTATATGTCATGCAACTACAAAGAAAAAGTAAGGAACTGAGGAATGTAAAGTTTGGACGAGTGGATACCTCTGGGAAAAAAGGATGGGATGAGGGAGGGCACACAAGGAAGGGACGTAACGATAATGGTATGTTGGTCTTTTTCTTAAATTGGGTGGTGGGTAATTGATGTTACTTGTATTCAGATTACTTATACCCTAAATATATTTTATAAGCATTCTTTTGTATCTACTCAAGAGTTAATAGAAATGTAACAAACACATATATTGGCCCAATCCTGAAAGGACAAGCTCGAACTCAATATTCAGATGAGATCAAAACCAAAGCCGAAGGTCACCATCACAGAATGTACTTTTGAGACAAGGGTAAATCTGAAACTTTCTCCAGAATATAAATTGAATCATCACTTCAATCAAATTACTTAAAATATTACTTCTCAAATATAATTTCTTAAAGTTGGCGTTATAGTACAGGAGTAATAATTTCTCAGCTCTATTGATTATCAGATTTCACCTAGGGTTAATATACTACATATTCACAATGTCAAATAGACCTTTGCTTTCAACAGAAGTTAACAAAAGAGAAAGATATTTTTTGCCAGTTCTAGTCATAATAGGCTATCACTAGCAGTGATGTTGCCCTTGCATTCTAGTAGCAACTGGATTAAAGTCAAGTCCTGTTTCATCTGCACCTCTGGACGTAAAGCTTTGGTCGGTAGTGATTATGCAGTTTCATTGAAGCAACCTCATAAACAGAATCTCTGTGCACTGAAGAACATGCTTTCTAAAACATTTTCAGAAAAAGCAGTAATTTTTTTTCTCTCGCTTATGTTTTTTATTTTTAATATTATACATGAACTTACTACTTTAATTTGCCCTTAAACCTTTGATCTAGAAATGTGGCAATAGAGCACCACAATTGACTTTGAAGATAACAAAAAATAGTCTCTGAATTTCCATTTGCACCTTAGCTATCATTGGATGCACAGCAATTTCAGCATCTTCCCTGGAGCTGAATGAGAAATGAATCTGCATAGCAGGTATCATGAAAGAAATACTGTACTCTCAAGCACATCAGTTAGGTTAGTTCTTCAGCAAGTTCCAGCAAATGAACTACTTTATCTGCAAGAAACCCATTGACTGTAAGTCCTGCTTGTTGGTATTGTTATGTGTTCAGGTGAACTTTAAAACAGGTAGTAGCTACATCTCCTTCCTATTTGAATATCTAACTCATATGAGTATTTGACAAGGCAGTTCTAAAACCTGTTGGATATCATGGTGTTTGTCAATGAAGAAGAGTAGCGAGTGGCCCATTACCTTATAGCCAGTAATCTCATGATGGTGCCCCATGCTGTAAGTCCTTTCTGAACACACAAGGGAGGGGAATGAACAAAACATAACATTTTCTAACTCTTAAATCATTCACACCTTTTGCTATCCTGTGTTTTTTCCATTGTCAATGACAACACATGATATTTTATTGATTTTCCTTTCTAAGAATATTTCTTCAATCAGATATGCTATGTTTTTTTCTTGAAATACAGGCATCACTCAGCAGGCTGGTAAACCAGAAGCAGTCAGTTCAAGGATTCCAGAAGTGACACTGAAGCAGGCATTTTGTGTCAAAACATAAGCCCAAAGCCACAGCTTGAGTGGCAGGCACATTTTCAGCTGAATATGGAGGCCAAAGCTAGACTTATTCATCTCAATAATTTTTAATAAAATAATTACAAAAAATAAAGAGACAAAGTTTAACATTAAAGATTAATGTATTCCCAAAGAACAAAAATCACTCTATGAAAAAGACACCTGCACCAGAATGTTTATAGCAGCGCAATTCACAATTGCAAAGGTGTGGAAACAGCCCAAGTGTCCATCAATACATGAGTGGATTAGTAAAATGTGGTATATGTATACCATGGAGTACTATTCAGCTTTAAGAAACAATGGTGATATAGCACCTCTTGTATACTCCTGGATAGGGTTGGAAC
>RJWJ010034954.1:0-16948 GCA_004363605.1 Indri indri | reverse complement strand
CATAGAGCTGCGGTCCCCAACCCCCAGCTGCAGACCTGTACTGGTACATGGCCTGCCAGGAACCCAGCCACAAAACAGGAGGTAAGAGGCAGGTGAGCAAACGAAGCTTCATCTGTATTTACAGCCACTCCCCATCACTCACATCACTGCCTGAGCTCCGCCTCCTGTCAGATCAGCGGCGGTATTAGATTCTCATAGGAGCGTGAACCCTACTGTAAACTGTGCATGCGAAGGATCTGGGTTGCACACTCCTTGTGAGGATCTAACGCCTGATGATCTGAGTGGAGCTGAGGCGGTGATGCTAGTGCTGGGGAGTGGCTGTGAATACAGATTATCATTAGCAGAGAGGTTTGGCTGCACAATAAATGTAATGCGCTTGAATCACCCCCAAACCTTTCCCTCTCCCCCACCCGTCTGTGGAAAAACTGTCTTCCATGAAATCAGTCCCTGGTGTCAAACATGTTGGGGACTGCGGGAGAGATATAAATCTCTGAATGACTTTTAAATGTCATACAGTAAAAAGTGTTTCTTTTTGTAACTACATTTAGATTGTGAGTATCCTAAGGGAAGGTCAATTAACATGTCTTTTTTTGACAGAACATTTTTTGGCATTTTTTGGCATAAGGATACTTAATAACTATCCTTTTAACAAAATTTAAAAATTGCAAGGCTGACAAATTAAATTTTGGGGTCTAATTCTATGATCTACCAAGCATGCTAGTTTTGAAGCATAATCTACTTAAGTATATCTATTTTTATATAGATATATAAAATCTAAATTTATAAAAGAAATGACTACATCATTAAAAGGAAAGTGACTTGTTTTATTAAAAATTTCTTTACTTTCTTTAAAAGATTTAATTTCTTTGTAGAGAACTCTGGTAATGAAGAGTGGTGGAATAAAACAATGCTATCGACTTTACTTTCATTTCTTCTATTTGTGAGCCTTCTAACATTTAGGATTTAATAGTAATGAGTATTGTTTTCTGCTCACTATATAAAATCGTTGGTGGGGCTTAAGAATGGGTTTTTATATAGCTCTGAGTTCAAAAGAACAGACTGACGTGGGAAGAGGTTTTGTCTGTTCTAGAACAATAACTTCTAGTCTGATAAAAATTCAATCTCATTCCTCCTACAGATGCAGAATTAATGAGCCAAAGAGGGTGCTGGATACCAGTTCTTTGCCTGAATATCATGAGAACAGCAGACTTTCAACTACCTGAGGATGAAAGAATTAAATGAAGGGGCTCTAGACCAGTGACTTTCAAACCTTTTTTTGACTGCAACACATAGCAAAAAATACATCTTATATCATCACTGAACACACATATATTAATATCTTTATGACTTTAAAGTCCCACAACACTTACTTTTATTATAAATGGACCCTGGTAATTTTCTTTCTATTCCATTCTGCTCCACTGGGGTGAGGGGTGGATGGTGATGTGACCGGTGGTGTGCGACTAAATGTTTAACTGGCTCTCCATGGTAAAACAAATGAAAGCCCCAACTTTGTATTGTTGTCTGATTTCGACCACAGGCGAGTTCAAATAACCAACATGAAGTTACTGAAGGCAAAGTTGGGAAGGGACACATACCACCAGCTCTCAAGAGCCTGGCTGTGACCCACTAAATTGACCGGATGACCCCTACTAGGTCATGACCTACAGTTGAACAATCACTGCCCTAGAGTGCAGACAATCAGACTCCTTACTAGTTCACAGGCAGCTGACAGGGGCCACTGTATAGTTACCAGGAGGTATCGAATGAGATCGCATCTGCTAGGGATGACAAGCTTCTGAGGCATCGGAGGGGAACAACTCATGCTTACTCTGTCGTGGGCATCTCTGAGCTACTCTGCCTTCAGCCTCCCCAGAACTGATGATCTTGGGAAATTAAGACGTCGCAGCAGTAACCTTAGGAAAACTGCACTCTCTCCGTGCTTCAGTTTCTTCCTCTGTAGTATGGGAATAACACCTATGTACTTCACTGGATTGGTTAAGGGCCAAATAAGATAATCCATGTGAAAGCATTCTGAAAATTATAAAGGGCTCTATAGAGTATTATTCATGTGAAAATGATTCAATTTAACAAAATTTTATTCACAATGAAAAAATCAAGTCTTAGCATCTGAGCTCATCAATCATCCCCACCCTGGGTCTCTGAGATTCTGAAATACCCAGTTCTCTCTCATAGCTGCCTCCTTGGTCTCCTCCATGGGCTCCTTTTCCTCAATCCCTTGAACTTTGCTGCTTGTTCTTATACTCTTTTTTCCCCTTGGACAATTTATCGACTCACGGTTTTAACAGGTATCTCTATAGGGATGATTGCTAAACTCTACATCTGGCTCTGGCTTCTCCCTGGCTTTTGAGAAGACCGTTCTACGTTTAACGTCCAGCCATCATCCAAACCTGACTTTGAAAATGCTAACAGTATTGTCTGTCCCATTCATCCGTAATGCTAATTCTGTAAATGGCACTAGTATTATTGCTGTTACCAAGGTTTAATTTAAAAGCACTTAAAACCACCTCATACCCATTAGGAGAGCTACTATCAAAAAACACAAAATAACAAGTGTTGGTGAGGATGTGGAGAAACAGAAACCCCTGTGGACTATTACTGGGAGTGTAATATGGTACAGCCACTATGGGAAACAGTATGACAGTTCCTCAAAAAATTAAAAAGAAAATTACCACATGATCCAGCAATTCCATTTCTGCGTATACACCCCAAAGAAATGAAAGCAACTCAAGTGTCCATCAATGGATGAATAAACAAAATGTACATATACTGGCATGTGATTCAATCTTAAAAAAAGGAAATCCTGATGCATGTTACAACACAGAGGAACCTTGAGAACATTATGCTAAGTGAAATAAGCCAGTCACAAAAGGAAAAATACTATAGAGTTCCACTTATATGAGGTACCTGGAGTAGTCAAATTCATAGAGACAGAAAGCAGAATGGTGGTTGCCAGGGACTGGAGGAAAAGGGGAAGGGGGAGTTAGTTATTGATTAATGGATACAGAGTTGCAGTTTTTGCGAGGTGAAAACCACTGTGGAGATGGACAGTGGCGATGGCTGCACAACGTCAACATACTTAATGCTAGTGAACTGTGCACGTAAAAATGGTTAAAACAGCACATTTTGTATTATGTATATTTTACAATTTAAAAAAGATACTCAATAATTATAGACATTGATCCATCACTTATTCTGCTCCAGGCAGTATATGAAAGTGCTTACTGAATGCACTGTCTCATTTAACCCCACATTTGCATAGATGCTAAGAAGCTAAGGGTGTAAAGCAGGGGAAATTTGTTGTTTTTGTCCGCCTTGTGACCTTCACATCTGGTTATGGTTTTAGCCCCTTTCAGTTCCTTGGGAAATTGCTCCCCGCTTCCTCTATTCCGAGCAAGTTATTATGGCCAGACTACAAATGTTAATCCCATACCCACTTGCTCACAAAAGTTGGCCAGTGATCCAGACCTGGCCAAAGTGTGAATCCCCTTGGTCACAGCAATTGCTTCAAGAGGTGGTGTTGTCATCAAAGACAAGCCAATCCCACTACTTTCTTGGGATTTATATATATATGTACTAAAGTAGAAAAAGAGAAGCTCTCTTCACTCTGTGGTCACTAAGCTGGGAAGAATAAGATGGAGTTGCTCAAACCACATGCCCTCCATCTGATCTTGCTACGTGAAAGAAGCCATATTAAAGCAGGAAATAGGGAGGTCAATGAAACTGTGATGAGAAATAAAAAGGGAGGAAGAAAGATGGAGAGGAAGAGCATAAAGCAGAGAGGGGTGGAGAGCTAGAAAGATCTGACCACACTTGGTTCTCAGGTCCATCTTTATCCTTTCTAGTAACAGGAGTCAATAAATCTGCCCTTTTCTTAGGCACTGGAGTTGGGTTCAGTTACTTGCAACCAAACGTATTCTGGATACCACCAATGGGGATCCAGATGTCAGAATCATTAGAATGAAGATGAAAGTTGAAGTTCTGAAAATGAAGAAAATAGTAAAATAAGACTAGAGGGAAAAAAAAACCCTAAAGGCAGAACTGACCCAAAGTACCCCTCAGGAAAAGGGCCATTCTAAGCTTTGCCAGAGGAAAGTTAATAGCAAGGCATTTGGTAGAAAATTAATCTTGGAACTCTCTATTTTCTAAAGAAAACCCTAGAAAGGAATATATAAGTCTCAGATGAAAAAAACATTTCTCATATGATTGCTGTGATGATTAAGAGAAAAAAAATCTATGTAAAAACTACAGTACCTGGGATATAGCAAGTGTTCAATAAATAGCTGCTGTTACTATCATGATTTTTCAAACTATAGTGACAAAAGGGAGAGAGAACTGGAAAACACAAATTACCATTTAGGAGAACAGAGCACGAGTTTAAAGGCTAGATACATTAATAGTAACATATTTCATTTCTTCAAGGGCTTTCTCTTTAAAAAACTGTTTCTATTTGTGTTGTTTAAAAGTAATCCATGCATGAATTTTTTTTTTTTAAATAAATAATACAAAAAGTATAGAGTTAAAAGTGCCTCTTTTACCCTAGACGCCTGGGTCTCCATCTCAGAGGAAGGCAGCTGCCTGTAACTGGTTTGTATGTGTGTTTGTGAGTGGGGCTTTTTTTGCATAGTTTACTTAACAATATAACTCAGAAATTGTTCCATATCAACATAAACATCTACTTTCAAGAGAACTCTTGAAGTAATCCATAGACATATTCAAATCCCAACACATCTTTTTATGGTGGGTCTTGTGAGATCCTCCCAGTGTCTCAGTCTTTGGCTTCACAGCTTTTTGCAGGGAAAACTGAAATGGACCCTAGCATCAGTCTGTCATCTTGTTATCGTGCAACCTGGAGATAACAGGAAACAGCTTCTTCCTCTCTTAAAACAAAGGTCCACCCAGGAGAGAGTTCCAATGAAGCAGGAGCTAAATTATTAGAACTTAATATTTAGAGATGTTATTACAAGTGACAGCTCCTGAGAGTTCTCTGAAAGGCAAAGGGAGAACTTCCCCTCATGTTAGCATCATTTAAGAAACCAAAGAGAGAGCCTTGGTACAAAGCAGTTTGACCTTGCTTGAGAGTAACGACGGCTTTGCCACACAGACTCTGATGGTTAGACAAACATGAGACAATCAAGCTGACAATGCTACTAATTTTAGAGGCTAAAGCTATTGGGAACTCACTGTACTTACTGAGGAATCAGATGTCAGCTCACTACCACCACAAAGCAGATGTCCTCTGGATCCTTTGAACTAAAACTTGGGTGCAACAATCACCAATCCTTCTCTTGTAAAGTTCTTCCTATTAGTTCTTAAAGGCTCCTGAATATGTCTGCTATTTTATGATTATCTTCCAATTAATCCATATAGCTGCGATCATTTTTATTACTTTTAAAAAAATTTTTTAAATTTATTTTTGTTTCTTTCTTTGCTGATTGTGCTTTGTACGTTTTTATGACTCTTCACTGGATTTTCTAGGCCGTGTCATCTCTCTGGGTATTATGGTGTGTTGCATGCCCATTTCTGACCTACTCTCCTTCACTCCCCTTTTTGTCCATTAATAATGAGAGAATGATTAAAGCAGTTTCTCAACCTTTTATGGCCTATGCTCCATCAGCCAAAATTTTGCTCAGTTTTACTTTCTGCAGTTTATTTTATGAAAGCTATAAATTTCTTTTCACTTTCCATACATAAAATTATATTGTAGTTTGTGCTTTTTAAACTTACGATATATCCCCTCCTTTCTTCCCCTCACCCCCTCCTGGTATGCAACCCTGGCCGAGAAGCATTCTGTTAGACTTGGACTTGAGGATTCATTGTACCATTTCTCTTCAATCTAGTCCATAAAATGCTCTTCTTTACCCCCAGAAAACCTTGTCCTAGATGTCAAAATTTTTTATCTTACAGATCATAACAATCTTACTTTCACAGAATGATAGTATGGCCTATAGATTAAGTCAGTCAGGGTGCCACATATTTGGTGAGGTTGAATCCACTGTGTCATGTAAAAAAATTGCCAATGTGTCCATCTCTTTATGCCTGTATTTTTGATTTATTTAAAAACCACCCAAAACTAGTGTGGTAGGCAGCCTGTAAGATGGCCTCTGGGCATTCTTGCCTCCTGGTATCCATGCCCTTATGTAATCTCCTTCCCTTGAGTGTGGACTGGACTTAATGACTCACTTCTAACAAAGAGAATACAGCAAAAGTTATGGGATGTTACTTCCAAGATTAAGTTATAAAAAGACTGTGGATTCTGCCTTGGGTGCTTTCTTAGTCTCTCATGGATTGTTTGCTCAGGGGAGGCCAGCTGCCGTGTCATGAGGCAGCGGTACTAGTTTGCTAGGGCTGCCACAACAAAATGCCACATACTAAGTGAATTAAATAACATAAATTCATTTTCTCACAGTTCTGGAGGCTAGCAGTTTTAAGATCAAGGTGTTGATAGGTTTGGTTTCTTCTTAGGACTCTCTCTGTGGCTTCCTCACTTGGTCTTTTCTCTGTGTGTGTACATATCTGGTGTCTCTTTGTGTCCAAATTTCCTCCTCTTACGAGAAGTCACAATGGATTAGGGTCCAGCCTATTGGCTTCATTTTAACCAAATCATCCCTTTAACGGTGCTGTAACTCCAAATACAGTCATGTTCTGAGGTATTGGGAGTTAGGCTTCAACGTATGAATTTCAGGGGAACACAACTCAGTCCATAACAGCAGCCTTTGGAGAAACCCAAGTGGGAAGAGGCCCAAGTGGAAGAGGCTTGCCAATGATCACGCGAGTGAGCTTGGAAGCAGATCCCGCCAGTTCATCCTTCAGATGAGACCACACCTCCCAGCTGACAGCTTGACTGCAACCTCATGAGAGACTGAGCCAGAGGTACCCTGGTAATGTAGGAAGCCTGACCCACAGGAACTGTGAGATAATAAATGTTTATTATTTTGAAGCTATAAGTTTTGTGGTAAGATTCGTTATGCAGTAGTAGATGACTAATACAACCAATAACCTCCCCTATCAACATAGAAAAAATGGTATTAACTGGAAAGCTTAAGCACAGAATATTGGGGCTACTTGAACTTTTCTGTTAATTGAGGTTAAGGCCAAATATTTCTTTGCTTCAAACCTCGCTACACATGAATCAGTGTACTTTTCTGCCAACAGTAACTGAGTCTTTGATGACTGAAGATTGAGATTGTTTTAGGTGTCACTTGATAGTAAAAAAAAATAAAAAATAACATTTTCACATATAATATCTCATCTAGTTTTCACAGCAACCCCATGTATACATAGCAACTATTAAAATATTTTAATTCAGGTATATAGCAAAGCACCTGACACATAGCAGGCGTAACAAAAATATTTCTAAATGAATATATTTCCATTTATGATGACAAAATTGAATCTAGAGAGGTTAACCAAATTGTTTAGGACTGTATGGCTACTAAGTGACAGGTATGAGATAGAATCCAAGTCAAGGATTTTTTCCTACTGTACTATTTCATCATACATATTTGCTGTTTGCACCTTTCTTCCCTGAAGTTATGGGTAAAAACAATTTAAAAAAATAATAAAATGTTCCATTAACATTTTACATTTTTTTCTATGGGGGCTATGTTGGGATGAATAAATAGATACAAGCAAACAACTACATTCTGAAAATGGTCCATTCTTAAGTATGGGTACAGACACCCTAGTTTGCCACTGAGCCAATTCTAGAAGATTTGTATTTAAGTCTCCTTATCTTTTGAACATTAATGATTAGTGGAGTTAATACCTTTAGCTTATTAAAGACAGGTACTCCACTATATGCCTGTTTTGGGTTTTTTTTCCCCCCATAAAGTTCTGGATGAATGAAGCCACATAGCCTCTAAACATCAGGGAAAAGTTGATTACAAAAATGCGTGGAGTTTCTGCTTCCCCTTAGAAGGGACAGAAAGAAGCACAGAAATAGTTACGAAAATACCCACAGTTTACAGGATAGGAATATTGCACAGTTGATCTCAACACTGTCCAGAGACATTTGGTGACTGGTAACCATATCAATAGAAATTTATATTTTATCCCACACTCACTGTTGCCTGGTACTATGAAAAGCACTGGTGATACAGTGGTGAATGACGTAATTCCCAATCCTTCTGGGAGTTTATATTCTAGTGACAGAGGTCAACAAATAAAACATTTTAGCAAATTATATTACAGTGGAAGATAAAGGGCACTATAGGAGTTGGTGGTGAGAGGTGGGGTTTCTAGGAAAAGGAAACATCTTGTGCAAAGGCATGGAAGTTTGCGATAGCATGGAAGTAGTTTAGAATGACTGGAATTTGAAGGTATGTGTGGGGGAGTGGTAGAAAATATAGGCAGGGAAGAAAGCAGACCAGCTCCTCCTCTCACCCCACATATCCAATTGGTTATCAACTATTATACTTTTCCCTTTAAATACCTCTCAGATGTTAAGTCCAATCTCATTCATGTCCACTGCCTTAATTCAGACACATATCACTTTTTGTTTGAATTTCCACCATGTTTTCCATACTGATCTCTTCAGTTGTATCCCACCCTTTATCCTTCACATTGCTCTTAAAGGGATCTTTTAAAAACAATTATGATTATGATACTTCCCCACTAAAAAGTCTTCAAAAGCTCCCTTTCAAGTGAAAACTCCTTAACTGGGTTGCCAAAGCTCTTCACGGTCTGCTTTCTTCCCTACGTATATTTTCTACCACTCCCCAACACAGACCTTTAAATTCCAGTCATTCTAAACTACTTCCATGCTATCGCAAACTTCCGTGCCCTTGCACAAGATGTTCCCTCTTCATAGAAATCCCACCTCTTACCACCAACTCCTACAGTACCCTTTACCTTCCCCTGTAATAGAATTTGCTAAAATATTTTATTTGTTGGCCTCTACCACTAGAATATAAACTCCCAAAAGGATTCGGAATTATGTCATTCACCACTGTATCACCAGTGCTTTTCATAGTACCAGATAATAAGCGAATGTGGGATAAAATACAAATTTCTATTGATATTATGGTTAATAGTCAGCAAATGCCTCTGGACAGTGTTAAGATCTGATGAAGATGAATAGGAAGGGACCACAGGAGGAGTGTGTCTGAGAGGATGAGAAGGTCAGTTCTGGATGTGTTATGCTTGAGAGGCTCAGGAGAGATGTCCAGATGTGGCTGGGGTACATGGATCCATAGAGAAATGTGGGCTGGGCAAGTGCAGATATGCCCATTTTTTATGTGTATGGTATTCCCAGAATTGTGTATGGCACAACCAACCTGTGAAGCCATATGCCATATGTAACAGCCCTGGCTGGAGTACAGGTTTGGAATTGTCCTATATGGAGGTCAGCTGAAACTATGGGAGCAGACCAAGGGCAGGATTCTAGAGAATAATATGAAAATTAACAAGTAAGCAAAGGGCGAGGAGCTTTATAAGAGAGACTGAGAAGGAGCAACCAGAGAGGTGGGAAGGGGAAAGCCAACATTACCAAAAACTCAATGTTGTCAAAGACCAACACTTTAAATATACGGATGCTATTTCTCTAAACTGAGTGATTAAATAAACTGCCCTCATTGATGTCTCAAAAGATTTATCATTAGCTATACTTTTTAATTGTCTGGCTAGGGTTGATCTGAGAAGTTAATTTAGCTTCAATATTTATACCAGGTGAAAATGCTTCTTTCTCATGGTACCATAAAAGCACTTTCTTTGCCTCATTCTATGTTTGCATTTTCCTCCCCCTCATGTATCTCCCATTTGATCTCTGATCTAATTGTTCCTTGAATTCCTTATTCCCTGCATCTTCTCAGTAAATATTTAATTATTATTATATACAGATTGAGTATCCCTTATTGGAAATGCTTTGGACCAGAAGTATTATGGATTTTGAGGTTTTTTTTTTTTTTGGATTTTGGAATATTTCCATTATACTTAAACATCCCTAATCTGAAAATCCAAAATGCTCTAATGAGCATTCCCTTTGAGCATGATGTCGGCAGTCAAAAAGTTTGGGATTTTGGAACATTTCAGATTTCAGATTTTTGGATTAGGGACACTCAACTGGTGCTAACATTAGTCAACATAAGAATTTGTAATCATTCTTTTGCCTTACTTTAAAATTTGAAATTCTACTTTTCTTTGTATATATTTATTCTCTGAATTATAGATTAGGGATCTTCAGATTTATTTATTTTGTTTTTCCTCCCTTGCACCTAATATTGTGCTGAGCATAATTATTCACAGAAAAATTAATAGACCAACATGCTGAAAGGCCGCACAAGAACACTAAACACCTCAAATATGGGGGTAGAAAACAGAAGTCTCAGAAAACTTCTTCAGAATTCTAGTTACAAGTCTGTGTTGGTCTGCATAATTGCTTTGGCAATGAAGTTCAACTTTTAAAACCAGAATTCACCTGGTCACATATGAAATTATTTTTTTCCCAAGAATGAGATTTGAAAGTTGAAAAGTTACTTTAAACTGAGTTTGGTAACCATGGCATGTGACAGATTATATAGATTTTTAGCATTTTGGACACAAACCTCCTTTCTCAAAGTATCCTAGATATTAATAAGTGTTATAGGAAAAATGGTTCCAGGTCAGATAAATTTGAGAAATGCTGGGTTAAAAATAAGCTTCTTTATTGAAAGGCCCTTCAGAGACTTTAATATGACTTTTTAACAAGTGGCACAGGGTAAAGAGCGTTTCTCAAACTTACTTGATGGTGATGACTTGTATTTTGTGAACACATTTTGGAAAACATTGCCCTAATGTCACAGATGAAGACCCTAAGCCCAAAGAGGTTTGATGACTTTCCCAAGTTCATACAAATAGTACCAAGGCTGAGATGAGAACCAGTTTTTCTGATTTCAAATTGGGTTCTCTCTTTTCACCGTACAACACTGCTGGTATGCTACTTACTCTATTCTAAACAGTTCATGGACAGTACCACACAAAATTGATACCACTGATCCACAGAAATTCTGACTTCCAAGACTCAGAGATTCCCTCCTTCTGTAGCAATGACAAGATGATCTCTCTGGGAGTCTGTCAGCTGCTCTGTGGCCATGAAATAAATTGTGGAGGCCAGGAGGGTGGGTAGGAGGAGTTCCCTGGGATGCTTTAGGATGCTTAAAAGAAAAATGGATTTACGCCGAGGATAATTCCTAGAACAGATGTGAAACCAAATACTTCATATCACAATCCTGTCCCCACCCTTTCTGAAAGGGAAATGAAATAGCAGGATTAACCTGCTCTTCATCAGAGCGTGCTTTGTTTCTTTAAAAAAATCCTGTGACCAGGGCAGATTCCATTTCCTGCTACTCCCCTTCCTACAGCAACTAAAGGAGAGCCCAGGACGGGAGCAGAGGCTTTCCTATGCCCTGCAATCCTCAGGCCGGCATGACAATGCTGGCAGGTTAATGCTCTATCTCTCCTTTTACCCTTGACACACAGCTGGCCGTCTCTGTCCACACGCCATTAGGAAGTATTCATTTGCAAGTGTAATGAGCATCTTAGAACACTGATAAATACATCAATCTGGGGAGAGGGAGAAATTAAAATTAGTTTAATTTTAGTGCTCTCTGAAAACAGTACATACAGACTAAAAAGTGACTCATAATGTGTGTGTGTTTTTGTTGTTTTGTTTTGCCATAAAAGCCAGGGTTTGTGAAAGAGATGAATGAATTTTTAAATTAAACTGTAACATTTTGACCAGGCAATGACACGGCAGAAATATAGTGTTTATATATATATATTTTCATTCATCACAAAGCTAGCTGTGCCATGATTTAATAACTCAAGTATCAGAGCATAAACTCTTCTATAAGAGCCAAAAGGACTGGAAGTTTCTTAATCTTTGCTTAGCAATGAAATGTTGCTCTTCTAATTACCCTGATGGTTATGCCAGGATCTCAGAGGGAGTCTGTAGCAGTTATTAATATTTTCTTTGTAGACCAGGCTTGGTTGGGAAGGGTTAGCCCAGAGAAGATCTCTGGTGCTCCAAAGAAATGAACACCAAAAGCATCCTGGAGAGCCAGGGGCTGGGTCACTTGAGGTATCTCCAAGAATCACCTTTCAAAGTCCAAGCCACTTGTTCAATCACATCACAAGCAGGCAACAGGACGGTGTCAAGAGAGGGGTGCCTAGGAATGGCAGAATTAAAGGGATTAACAATGGGAGAGAAGCAATTGGTGGCACAGCTAGCCCCATTCTCAGCTGCTCTTTCATGGATTTCAAGCACGAAGTGAAGCTTAAGGCTCTGAAACTATAGTCAAGGTCCTCCTAGCTCCGTGCTGACTAAAGCAACAGAAATACCCGGGAGCCTGACACCTTTCCAAACAGGGAAAAAGCAAGTGAGGCCAGCCCAGGGACAGCTGCTGTCTCCCAGGCGCACCACCTTCCGCGGGAGAGTAAAACCTTAGGGACAAAGCTGGGCCCTTTGCCAAAGGTTTAGGCATCTTTCTGCCTAAGACCTTACAGCATACCTCAAGCAAAGGTGGCAGCCAAATATTGGATTAACAAACAGGACACAATAAATAAGTATTTCTTAAGGAATCTGGCTAAGATGTAAATATAATTTGACTGCTTACATTGAAGGCTTTTTGTTTTTTTTTTTTTACTTTTAAAATATTAACTATTAACTCTCTAAGGTTGAGATACATTTCATTTACCCATTTAAAATTTATTGTTCAGTGGTTTTTATTGTATTCACAGAGTTGTGTAACTATCACCACAATCTAACTTTAGAACATTTTCATTACACCAAAAAGAAACTCCATGCCCATTATATTCACTCCCCATTCCTCTCCCCCAACCCCTACCCTGGGCAATCACTAATTTACTTTCTATCTTTCTGGATTTACCTATCCTAGATACTTTATATAAATAGAATCATACAGTATGTGGCCCTTCGTGACTGGCTTCACTCAGCATAATGTTTTCAGGGTTCATCCATGCTGTAGCATGTATCAATACTTCATTCTTTACTGTGGCTTTATAATATTCCATCGTATACATGCACCGCATTTTGTTTATCATTTCGTCATCCGACAGACATTTAGGTTGTTGCCACATTTTGGCTATTAGGAGGAATGCTGCTGTGAACACTCATATACAAACGTTTATGTGGACATGTTTTCATTTCTCTTGAATATATACTTAGGAGTAGAACTGCTGGGTCATATGGTAACTCTATGTGATGTATGTAACTGTTTGAAGATCTGCCAAACTGTTTTCCAAAGCAGCTGCACTTTACATTTCCACTGGCAGCGTAGGAGGATTCCAGTTTCTCCACAACTCTGCCAACACTTGTTATTACCTGTCTTTTAATTATAGCCATCCTAGTGGGTGTGAGGTGGTACCTCACTGTGGTTTTGATTTGCATTTCCTTAGTGACTAATGATGTATCTTTTCATGTGTTTATTGACCATTTTTATATCTTCTTTGAAAAAATATCTGTTAAAATTCTTTGCCCATTTTTAAAAATTGGGTTTTCTGTCTTTTTATTGTTATGCTGTTAAGAGTTTTGTATATTGATATAGTCTGGATACAAATCCTTTGCCATATATATGGTTTGCAAATATTTTTTCCCATTCTGTGGGTTTTTACCTTTCTTGGTGGTATCCTTTAAAACTGTGGTCCCCAAACCTTGGGCTGTGGACTGGTACCAGTCTGTGGCCTGTTAGGAACCGGGCCACACAACAGGAAGTGAGCAGTGGGCCAGCAAGCGAAGCTCCATCCGTATTTACAGCCGCTCCCCATCACTCACATCACCGCATAAGCTCCACCTCCTGGCAGATCAGCAGCAGCATTCGATTCTCATAGGAGCGTGAGCCTTACTGTAAACTGCGCATGTGAGGGATCTGGGTTGCGCATTCCTTATGACAATCTGATGATCTGAGGTGGAGCTGAGGCAGTGATGCTAGCGCTGGGGAGCGGCTGCAAATACAGATTACCATTAGCAGAGAGGTTTGGCTGCACAATAAATGTAATGTGCCTGAATCATCTTGAAACCATCCCCACACCTGGTCTGTGGAAAAACTGTCTTCCATGAAACCGGTCTCTGGTGCCAAAAAGGTCGGGGACCACTGCTTTAATAAAAGCACACAATTTTGTAATTTTGATGAAGTCTAACCTGTCTAATTTTGTTGTTGCTTGTGTTTTTTGGTGTCATATCTAAGAAACTGTGGCCTAATCTGAGTACATGAAGATTTACTCTTATGTTTTCTTCTAGGAATTTTATAGTTTTAGCCCTTCTATTTATCTTTTATCAATTTTGGGTTAATTGTGTAGAGCGTGAAACAGGGGTCCGATTTCGTGCCTTTTTTTTCTTTTTGAGACAGGGTCTCACTCTGTTGCCCCAGGTAGCATGCAGTGGCATCATTATAACTCATTGCAATCTTAAACTCCTGGGCTCAAGTGATCCTCCTGCCTCAGCCTCCTGAGTAGCTAGGACTACAGGCACATGCCACAATACCTGGCTAATTTTTCTATTTTTAGTAGAGACTGGGTCTCGCTCTTGCTCAGGCTGGTCTCAAAACTCCTGAGCTCAAGTAATTCTCCCACCTTGGCCTCCCAGAGTGCTAGGATTACAAGCATGAGCCACAGCTCCCCACCTCAATTTGATTCTTTCACATGTGGATAACCAACTTTCCAAGCGCCAGTTGAAGAGATGGTCTCTCTCCACTGAATAGTCTTGGTACCCTTGTTGCAAATCAATTGGCCATAGATGTATGGGTTTATTTCTCGATGCTTAATTCTATTTCACTGATCTATTCCATGCCTCAATGTCTTGACTACTGTAGCTTGTTATTCACTATTAGTTTTAAATCCTTTTTAAAATTCTCTGACTCAATACTGCTGTGTGAACTTCTGTTTTGGATTTTCCATGCTACCAGGCCCCCGTCCTATTCTTTTCAGAGAATCTCATTAAAGACCTGAGCACAATGAAGTTTTTCTTTAAATGAAACAGGGATCATTAATAACCTCTCTCAGTGTTTTGTTTTTTTTCTTTTTGTTCTGTTTTGTTTTTAGAGACAGTGTCTTGCTCTGTCACTCAGGCTAGGTACAGTGGTATCATCATGGCTCACTGCAGCCTCAAACTCCTGGGCTCAGCCTCCTGTGATCCTCCTGCCTCAGCCTCCTGTGTAGCTGGGATTACAGGCATGCACTACCACTCCTGGTTAATTTTTTTTATTTTTTGTAGAGACTGGGGGGGTCTCATTATGTTGCCCAGGTTGGTCTCTAACTCCTGGGCTCAAGAGATCCTCTCGCCTTGGCCTCCCAAGATGCTTAGATTATAGGTGTGAGCCACCATGCCTGGCCCTCTCTCAGTTTTTAAAGTAGCTGTACTGTGAACAAAATCTGAAGAAGACATCATTCATTAACAGAATTTAGTATTATAGTAAAATTAAGCTTATAACAATGTTAATTGGCATAACTTAAGTGTATACATAATCATTATTCTGCTGAAGTATAATAAGTAGTGAATAATTTATGTGAATGGATGCGGCGTATCATAATTTTATATTGTATTTAGAACAAGTGTGTCATTTTAATTAATAAACACATTTATAGGGTTCTTTTTTCTCTACAGGCTTTTTTTTTTTTTTTAACAGCCTTTTTTCCATCTTCCTCACTTAAATTAACCTTTTTAACTCTTCCAGGAAGATGGGGACTCTCATGCATTCCTGCAACGTTCAGGTAATAGGGACCCCCAACTCCACATACCAGGAGCCAGGACTGCAGCAAACTCAGGTCAGGGAACGGCTTTTTTATTTGTGGCATCCAAGAAGCTGGTGGCAGAGGGGCTGCAGAAAGGTGATGAACTCCCTGCAATCGGCATGGAGGCTCCAGAGAGAACAATGCTGGGACAAAAACTGGTAGATGTTTATGAACAGCCATTCCCCCTTCTCCCTCAATAGGAGAGGCTGGATCTGCCCTGGGAGGCAACATGCCGGCTACAAGACCACCTCTCCAGACTCCTCTGTTGCTAGGGAGAAGCAGGCAAGGCAGCCAGTGCTGGCCAATGATATATTAGAACTGCTAGGCTTCCAAGAAAGCTTTCTTGGAAGGAGGACAGATTGAGCTGGCATCTGTCTTTTGCCCTTCCCCCTCTTCTTGCCTAGAACGTAGACACAATGCCAGTCGGAACAGGAACCATCTTATGACCGAAAAAATGAAAGCCGATGCTTTAGGGTTAGTACAGCAGAAAGAGAGGAGCCCGGTTCCTCGGTTATGTCTCTGAAGAGCAGCACTAGACTGGACTTCCTGTCTCCAGACTTCGTGACACACGAGAAGAATAAATTCCTTACTTGTGCTGCCGCGGAATCTCTGAGTTTCTGTTACCTTCAGGGAATGCTCTCCTAACTAATCCAGGGGTGCTTCCCAAACCCTCCTGTTTTTCCCCTCCCCTTCCACCTCCCACCTTCGGCTCTGCCCTCTGCTGCATGGCTTCATCTGCATCCAAGTTCCCTCTGTCAATCTGAACTGCTGCCCCTTCTCCAAGGTGCGTGTGAGAAAGATTACTGCCAGCATCTCCTCCATGCGGGAGAGTGGAGGCAGAAGGCCCACCTTGTTTTTTATCCTCCCCTTTCCAGGTCTGGCTCCATCCAAATGAGGGAAAGTTAAATGGCTGGATTAAAAAAAAAAGCCAGCCTAGACTACAGACAACCCCACTCTGCCAGGAATCCCCCTGAGGAGCGATCTGAGATAACAACCAGACACTGCAGGAGGCTGAGGCTGCATCAGGAAAGGACACTGATAAGATTAAATCACCTTGAGGGGCCCAGACTTTTGAGATGTGGAGGCAGTTCAGCAGGGTCTGGAATAAAGCTGCCTGGGTTAGAATTTCAGCTCTACCATTGACTGTGTGGCTTGGACAAGCTACTTAGCTTCTCTCAGCCTGTTTCCTCATATGCAAAAT
>RJWJ010034953.1:0-16950 GCA_004363605.1 Indri indri | reverse complement strand
TTTTATACCACATACTCTTCTAAGGATACAGGGATGGAGAAGAAAATCAAGGGCCCTGTTTACATGTAACTTTCATATGCATAGTTTGCTGAGACATATCAAAAACAATGAAATAAAACCTAAACAAACCAGTTTCATGAAGGCAGTAGCTTGGGAAATGTGATGAGAGAAGGGTTTCTATTTTAGATAGGATGGCCACGCAAAACCTTTTTAAAGGGATAACTTTTGAGCAAGGCCTGAATAATGAGGAAAGTGGCTTAGGAATCTGGAGAACAGACTTCTAGGCAGAGGGAATAGCAAGTATAAAAGCTCTGAGTCAAGAATAAGCTTGATGTGTTTGAGAAACAGAAAGAAGTCCAGTATGATTGGAGCATAAGTATTTGCTCTTAGAAATTAACAGTGCTTCATTGAATATCTTTGTACATAAAAATGTGTTTTATGAATTTTTGTAAATATTTTTAGCAGTGGAACTGTGGGGTCAAATAGTATATGCTTTTTAAATTTTTATAGCTATGGTACAGGGCCACTTTCATCCCTTACCCTTTATCCCTGAAATTCTCTTACTTTCCCCAGCTCTGAGAAACTTGAGTTGTCTGGAGCTTGGTAGGAAGTGGGCACACTGGGTGAACAGAATTCTTTTGGAGAGAGAATATGGCGGGGACTGTGAAAGTTTGAAACATTTTTGTATAATAAGATGAAAATCCAATAGTAGGACATGTGCTTATATATGTTGTGTTATGTGATAAAACATTTGCCTCTCTGAAATACAGTGCTCTCCTTTGGCCATTTAATGAAACTATTTCAATGCAGAGATTATCAACATTTCTCAATCCAGGAAATAAAAAATTCAGAGTTTTTCTAGAGTTGCAGTTGGATAGAATGCAGTATTATAAATGATTCCTAGTTTGATACTTGGATTCAATTTATACAAATTTGTTATTAAACTAAGGAAATATGAAAAATATGCCATCAACCAAAGTCAGTCAAAAACCTTTGTTAGAATGTGGCTTTGTGGAGGAAGGTAGGAAGAACATCTATTTAAAATGAGTTTTAAGAAATCCTGGGTGCTATTACATTGGGCAATGAAATCCCATTTTTAAATGCTTCTCTATCAAAAAGGCATTATTTAATTTTAAAGAGTAAATGTCAGAATTACTTATAATTTTTTAGGCTGATTAGAAATTTTAAACTGGTCAAAGAACAAATTTTGTTTCATGAAGTATTTTAATGCTGAGTAAACAGGAAAGTCAAGTCACATTTGAGAGCATAGAGACGTTTGTTTAAATTTTTTCAGTCTACATTTTTTTGGATGGGTGAATGTGGGAAACTTTGTCAGATTTATTGAGATTCCCAGGGACATAGGGAGAAAGGGATATGCAGTTAGCTGAATTATTATTCATTTTTCTTCTACATAATATGACTCACTTCCTTTTTTATTATATTGAAAATTTCTCAGAATTAAAAATAATTTGGAGATACCCTAGATGTCTGGATCGTAGTTAAAAAAATAAAAAAGAAAAAAAATAACCTAGAGGAATAAACTTAGGCATCTGTGATGGAGAAGATTTTAATTTAACAGATGCTAATATGGTATGTTCTATTGGTTATATTAGAGGTTTTTTTTAATGTAGATAATTTTCTCCAGCATAATTTATAAACAAACTTTAGTTGTAAATTGATTTTACTTTGCTTCTTGAACCTGGTACAGATTAGTAATGGTAAAGTAATTAATTTGTGTTTTATCTGTAATGTAGTAAGTTATAGCATTTTGATTAAGAAACTCAACTTATCTGATTGTCTACTGTAAATCATTCTCACTAATTTTAATGTTAATATATAATTTTTGACTGAAAACAAGTTCTTAATATCAAATCTTTAAGGTAAGGACAGGAATTAGCATTTTATTAGTCTTAATCCTTTGTTTTAAAAAGGATAGAAGTGTAAAATATGTTGCATGTTTACAGAAATCGTCTACTCCTGTTATATGTAGATATATGTTTTAATTGTTTGAATCATTAAAACATCTAATTTTTGCTTAATAATATGCAAATGTACCACTAAATCTGTTTTTTAAGATTTTTCCAGTTTAATGTCTGAATCCAAATTCATAAAGAGTTGGAAAAATGAGATGTCTGAGCTATAGGATTCACAGGGATTTCATATGAAGCCTATTTAATCAGGATAACACTGTTATTAATATTCATAATGTCAGCTGGAACACAAATGACAGACTATGGGGCCTAAAAATTTTACTTGGTGAATTTATTAAAAGTAGCTTAAAAAATTAATGGAATTTAAGTAAAGTTGGTGAATATGAAAATCTTGTGTTAGCTAAAAAAAAATGTCTATTAGAACTTTCCTTTAAGACCATTTTGCATTGATGTCTTTGACAGATTTCATTGGTACTTAAAGAAGAAAGATGCATGAATGGTCATTTAAGAGGATTTAAACACATTGGCACATTAATTTTTACATGAATAATAAGTACTTTCCGAAAGCAATTAACTTACAGTGTACAAGATATGAATTGAAAAATAAGACTGTGACATCAAGGGCAAAGCAAATGTGCTGTACATTTTAAACTTAGTGACAGGACTTCTTAATATTTTGATTTATTTTTATCGTTCGTATATGGTTATTTTAATGCATTTGAAAGCAAATTAGACGGTCATTAATTTAATGCTCTCTCCTTCCCCCAAAATATTGGTGTAGTGTTAAGCATTATTTTTTGCTAGTACCGTCTGCATTTATTGAAGAAGTAAACATTTATTGTGCTAACTGCAGTATTTTATTAGAGAACACGTTCAATTCTGCAGAAAGACAAAGGGATGGCACTGATTGGGTTTAGTGCTACAAGCATATGTTTTCAACACAGACTTACTGATTATAGTGTAACTTAAAAGTGTAATAAATGAGCTTCTGAAAATTTAGCGTGAAAAGTTAAGGGCTATCCAAGTAATTAGTATACAAATACATTTGTCCCGAATTTTACCCTAAAAAAGTAAGAAGTTGGGAATGGCTTACGTAAGACCAGGATGCATTTTATTTTGTGTAGTACTTGTTACTCTCTACATTTTAATATATGCTTATAATGACAGTTGTGCCAGTGCTCATGGTTTTGTTTTGATTATTGAAGTTTATTAAAAACAATGAATTTGAGACCATTTTGTAAAATCACAATAATATTGATTATTTTGTTTTATATTTTTCATGCAAATTTTACTACATATAAAAACGTAGTTTAGTTATTAACTGTAACAGTCCAGTTAGGTTTTACCATTGAGAGAACATAGGCATTGACTGGCAGTCTAGATGGGTACAGGAAGTTTCACTTGCAGTCTGTCTGTCGATGTTATGTAAGCATGATTTGGTTTCATTGAAAGTATAGGAATTACCTGGTGTGTTTGGGGACTCAGAGCTTTATTGGAAAAAGCATTAATTATCTGGGTGTCTATAAATTATCATAATATAAGCCATACATTTAAGTTTTTGGAATAAGGGATGAAACTAAATTAATACTGGTTATTATTTTGTCTAGTGGCTTTCTAAAAGTTAGGTTTTATTGTGGTTTCTTTTTTTGTTTTTGGCCTGAGATAATCACTTATATGCCCAGTAGAGGGCAGCATATTACTACTTCAGGCACATAAAAGAATTTGCCCTGCTTAGACTGTCAATGTTTCTTGTAATTACTCCCAGTATATTTGTTGCTTGCTTATGAATTAACTTGCATTTATGGAACTAAATCATTCCAATCATTTAATTACACCTGAGGAGCTGAACTATAATTGCTTGCTTCCAACTAGGATCTGATATGGCTTGAGCAGTATTAATTTGGTGTTTACTTTTCTGAGTGCTAAAAGCATTAAAATGATTGTGCAATGGGATTACATTTTACTAATTGCTGGCATTCATTAGCTGGGTAAATGATGAGGAAGAGTGACTGTATATTGCAGAGGGATAAAATTATGGTTTTAAATAGTATATTACTAAGCACATTAAGGCCTGTAAGACATGTTTTAAAATACTCCAGAGGTTATTAAAGACTGTATTTTCTACATGTCTTGCTATATGAATCTCTTATTAAAATACTGCAATTATTATTAACCTTTTTGGGCAATATGTAGGGAAATGGCTTCATTGACTGGAACATATTTCTTTGATATTAATAACTTCCTATATTTTCAGCTAATCCAAAAGTAAATGAAAAATTTAGAAAAAGATTGCCAACTCCAGATCAACATATTTAGAGAAAATTGGAAAAGGAGAAGCTTACTACAGCTTTATTTGAGGACTTTTTAAAGAACGCAGGTTCTAGCTGTGAGGTAAATCTAATTTTATTCTCCTTAAAAGCATGCAAAAAAATACTTGCATAGTTTTATCTTGTTTACTATGAAATCAAATGCAACAGGGAAATACCAATAATTATTTTTTTTAATTTTCTCTTTTTGGACCTAGCCCAACCTGAGAGAAATATCAGTAATTCTATGTTAATGATAGTTTTTACGTTTTTTTTACAAAAAAAACTAGAATGGCATTCTTAAATGACTTTTACAAGTATAGAATGTTTTATGTGAATATATACATAGTAAATTCAAATCAATAAATTTGAAATTTTTTTGATATAAAATGTATGGCAAATATAGTAAAAATTTTATTTTTTGAAAATGTTTCAAATTATAGTTGGAGAAGGTGTAACTTAAATAAATTAAATGGCTCTCTAACCAAAGGAGCAAGAATGTCTAAAAGCTTAACCTGAACTGCATTTACTAAAATATAAGTGTGAAAAAAGAACCTTTTTCTGAGAAAAAGATTTAATTTCACTTGTTGAAATACATAGTTAATTGTCCTATTATAAATGTATTAGAAAACCATTTATCCTGTAAATTCTCTGTTAAACAAAGGTAAAGTTTAGGTGTGTTCTGATATATTGTTTTAAGTTTATTTATCTAGAGTTGGCTTTATTTTAGCCTCAAATCTTGGAGCCAAAACCAGAGACATTGCCAGAGCAAACAAGAACAGGGGCACAAATGGAGGACTGGTCAAAAGGTAAGGACTTTTAAGGTATTAATACCAAGCCCCAGGTGTTGTGCTAGTTCAAGGCACCGAATGAAGTGTGTTTGTTCTAACCAATATGTTAAAGGCAGACAAGCGTGCATGTACACACACAGGGGACACACACAAACAGACCCACAGATTACAAAAGAGACACAAAGAAGGACACCCAGGGAAAGAGACATACACACAGAGAAAGAGACACACAGAAAAGAGACATTGAGAGAGGAAGAGGAAAAAAGACACAGGGAAAGAGAGAGAAACACACCTGCATACAAAGACACAGAGGGAGGAAACTGAGAGAATGACTAGGAGAGAGACACATACAGAGGACGTCAGAGAAAGGAACAGGCACAGAAAGAGACTTAGGAAGGAAGATATTTAAAGAGGGAGATGCACAGAGACACAGACACACATATGGAAGCACATAGAAAGAGACACAGAGACTTAGAGAGAAAAAGAGATACCAGGATAAGAGAGACAGTGAGAAAGAGGCAGAGACGTACAGTGAGAGAGAGAGACAAGAAAAAAAGAAACCCACTCAGAGAGATAGAGGCACAGGCATATGCACAGATACACACAGAGACAAGAGACACACAGGGAAAGAGAGAGATGAGAGAGAGAGAGAGAGAGAGAGAGAGAAATACCAGAGAGAGAAAGAAAAAGACATCAGAGAAACAGACACACAGAGTAAAGAGGGAGAGATAGAGAGAACGGGAGAAAGACAGACACATACATGGAGACCAAGGAGAAAGACGTAGATCAGAAGAGACACATACACACAGAGAAACAGACTGAGGCATTATATAAATATCAAGACACATGCACACCGTAAGACACACCGAGACAGAGACAGTCAGAGCTACAGAGATATGCAGAGATGTGCAGGTGGAAACAGAAAGACACTCTGGGACAGAGACAGAGAGAGACATACAGACAGAGTCAGAGACACGGGGAGAGACAGAAGAGAATGGGCACAGCCTAAGAGGCAGAGGACAATCAGAGACAGAAACACAGTTTGAAAGAGAATCTGGAGACTGACTGAGAGACAATCTGAAAAAGAGTTAGACAGACAGACAGATAGATGGATGGGTAAGTAGGTAGAGCAGCACACGTACAGGAGGGAGAGAGGGAGATGTAAGATCCATTGCAGCAAAGTATTGAAAATTTGGAATCCTTGGGAAATTAATCATTTTGAATATAATATTACATATAATTGGATACTTAAATCTTTTTGTACCTCTTTTTTTATTTTCTCTCAGTTTTATAACTTAAAAAATAGGATTCTTGCTAAAACACTGTACGCATCTCTTCCTTTTTCGGTTCCCCTTTCCCCAACAGGACTCCTTTTTACCACGTATTGACCATGTTGTTACCTCTTTTAGAAGGTTAAAGGCCATTTTGGGGGACTGTTCTGTAATCATTGTACTAAATAAGTTAATAATTACACATTCTTTTGAGGTATAGAAAGATGCTATATTTTCTGAGTACCTTTTTCTGATTTCTACGTTTGTTTTTGATTTCCATACTGTTAGATAAATTTTCTTACTGTTTGTGCCTACCATTAGTAATTTCTATTCTTATTTGTGACTTTAGGCTGCTTGTTATGAGTTTAGGATCCACTTCACTTATTGAGTTGTGTATAAAGCTGCAATACATAATATCTGAGTAAGATAGTTAAAGGTTTTTAATGCAAAGTTAATAGTTTTAGTGCATGAACTATGGTGACACTTAATTTTGGTATATTCTTTATATTCAAGTTTGTGATAAAGTTGGGAACTGATTTGTTGCTATATTTTTATTTAAGCAAGTAAACATTCTTCTTTTAAAGAACTCAAAAAGAATTTTATTCAATTTATGTACAAAATAAGAAAAAGAAGGCAAATAATAATGTGCCTGTTGTTTATGTCCCTATTCACAGATCATATTGCTGTGAAAGTCATATATTGTTCAAATTAGAGACCAAATGATCTTTAAGGAGCCAAAGAATTATTTTTAATATAGCTAAAAGGATAGACACTGTGGAGGAAGTACTTCTCATAAATGTAAAAAATCCGGGAAAGATGGCAAGGAAGAAGCTGCTGAAACTCTGGTATGCTTAAGAAAAGGAAGGTTTTAGAGTTGAAGACAGATGCATAGATAGTTTGCAGGAGGCACAGACTACAGACAGACATGACCAAAACATCATTAAGAAAATATGCATTTTTACACACAATTTTTTGACATTGGAAATAGGAATAAGACATTCATTTTTATAAGGGCCTGTTAATAAAAATTAAGGAATAAAATTAAACAGGTAAATGTAGTAACTTATGTGTTTTATGATAATTGGTATATTTAAACAGCAAAATCTCACATGGTCATCTCTCTGATAGCAAGGTTCATGGGATTTATCTTAAAACACAGATTGCTTCAAAGGTCTATCTTACACAAATGTTCATAGTCTGGTCTTGTGAATAGTTATTTTATTTAATATCATTTTGCTATTTTTAATAGAAATCGAGTTAATTAAAATTTATATTACACGGATAGGCCTTTGCATTGTCTTACAAATTTTATTATAAGGAGTGCTGAAGTGGCCATTTTTCCCTAGCTTTGTTGTAGAAACATTGCTGAAATATTCTAAGTCAAAGAGTTCGTGAGGTAGATAATGTAACAGATCCATTTACATTTTTCTTTGTTTTTGTCATTATAGACATTTTGGAAAATGGAAATCTGAGGTTGGTAGATGGGAAGGGTAAAGACATCTACAGAATGTGTCCAAGTTTCCTTAAGTAGTTGAAAAACAACCCTGAATGATGTATTTTTAATTACTTAAAAAATACATTGCTTCTGTTCATGCACACTTAGAAACAATTCTGCATGAATCTTGATTGCCAAGTGAACATTGGTACCATCTTCTGACCTCTTAAAAAGTTTTGCCTTTTTGTGACAACTTTGTCTGTTTTTTTTGTAAAGAAAAAAATGAAATGTCATAATCAAAGGAGTTTATACTTACGTAAAGTCAACCCTCTGAGAGAATAAGTTATTATATGATTTGTTGTTTAGCCCTTTTTAACATTTACTTCATGTTTACTTACATGTGTAGAAAAAAGGCATGGAGGTCAGAAATTCTTAAGAATAATTATTTGGAATACTGTTATAAATTCCTGATTATGACATATTAATTTTGGTGGTTTTTATTAGGAGAAACATGGTCTATACAACAACTGTATACAACAATCCTTTGGAAGTAATTTGCATATTATTTATGAGTAAATATGTCTGCCAGAAGTATACATACTTACAATAATGTAGGTAAAAATGAGGTCTGGATACTAGTAAAATTTAGAAAATTGTGAAACTTGTTTAAATTTAGAACCTTTAGGGGTCAGTGTTCCCTAAGAAAGGTTAAAAAAGGTTACTGTGCCTACCAAAATTAAATTTTAAGTCAGCTATAGTTTAAATATTTCTTACCAAGTGAAGGTAAAAAGTGATGAGACTCATACAGCTTGAGGAAGCTTTAGACAAAAACCTATCAATTTAATGAGTTTTTCAGTATTATTTTTAGGTTTATTGTTTTAAGAGATCATATTTAATATGGATTTTACACACAGAGTAGTTATTTTCACCTATGTATTACCTAAATTTAGATAAGGATTACATATTTTTAAACTAGTTTTATTTTTAGGCTTAAAAAAGTGAGCATGATTCTAAATCAGGAATCATTGGACCCATGTGAAACGAGGTGAGAAACCACTTCTAGAACTGCTTATGTTAGTAGAATCCTTATGTGTTGCAGTTTATCGAAGGCTAGTAAATATTTTTTAAAATCTAATCTTGCTGAGATTATGTAAAAAGCAGCTGTCCTCCTCTTTATTTTAGTAGTGGACTAACAGGTATCTTTTATAGCCATGATTCTTATGGTTTTTCTAAAAAACACAGTAAACGACAAAAAAATTTCTATTAAATAAATAGGTAAGTAAGTAAATAAAACTTAGCAAAAGGTAACTTGTAAGTGGTTTGTTAGTTTCTTAATTGTGTCAGAATATTGTATTTGTGCTCGGCATTTTGAACCTGTGTGCCACCATCAACTTCTTTTCTTATTGGTTCATTTATCTTTCTGTTTACCAGGTACATATTCCTTTTAACGTTTGTCTATCTGTTAATCTGTAATTGGATTATGGCTAAAACTTCTGCATGATCTGCAAACATTTTATAAGAGTAGACAACTAAAGAAACACTAGGAAAACATCATCGATGCTTTGAAATGTTACTGATTATTATGACTAAATAAAATATGATTGTAGAATCTCATCATTTTCATAAACCATTTTATGTTTAAGACAGAGAGGGAAATGGCAAATTGCTTAGAGTGGACATCCATTTCTACTAGCAGGATAGCTGGTAGAAAAAAAATTATTCCCTAGGCGCTATGGTTAGATACTCCTTGAAATTCAAGGAGTTGAAAATACCTAATTAATCATTCTCTGTTAAATTATAGGACTTAAATTTTATTTAATAATTGGCTTTCTAGTAAGTAATGATATATTTTCCCTAAATAAATAACATAATTAGTGTTCTTAGCATATTGCCTATATTTAAAAGCAGCAGGTAAACTGCACTGGAAAACCAATATGTTTAATAATGTCAATAAAAATGTTATGATGGAAAAGAACACAGGTTTTGGAGCTGGTAGACATAAATTACAATTTTTTAATCTTCCACTTACTACCTAATTGGACTTGGGTGAATGTTTTATAACGATTTGTAAGCCAGAGTTTTCTTGTGTATGAAATGGAGAGATAATTCCTTTAGGACTACTGTGAAGATTAGGAAAGCTGTATATAAAGGCCCTACTACAATGCCTGAAATAGGAATTAATTTATTTAATATGTATTTCACATTCCAGAGTAATTATTTTTACTAATGTGGTGGTGCTCGTGGTTACAGGTGCTAGAAAAAAGATTGTTGACATATTTTACAGGACCTTTAAATAAATTGTAATTGTTGCCATTGTTATTCCTTCCAGCTATGGAAGGTAGATCTATTAAAAAGTTTCAAGAGTATTAAGAAACATTATTAACAGTATTTGAAATGGTTACTATTAGCTTTATAAGGAGTCTATCTTCAAATAAAATGTTCAGAATATCATTAGATACTTGATTTTTCAAAGTAGTGTAGCTAATATTTAATATATTTGATAGACTGTAATATAGAATCAATAGTATTCATTTACAGTAAAATCTAAAAATTTTGCCTGTATTGAAATTTCAATTGCAATAAAAATCTTTAGATTCATGGCATCATAGACTACTTTATGTGCTATTTCCTTTTGATAAGTGTGAATTTAAGACTGCATTTTTAAATTTTCCATATGCCAAAGAGGGGTTAAAACAAGAACATGGCTGAGGTCTGATTAAATTTACTATTTATCTCCATAGGACCTAGCTTAATAGAGTGCTAGTAGCTTCTCACACATGACCATCTAGAATATTTGAGAGAGTGGTTTTAGGAATACTGGCAGCTGGCCAGCAAGGATTGATTCATTTGCTGAGGAAATGCTGAGGCTACTCTTAGAAGAATGATCGAGGTTATGCTATTATAAAAAATTGTTTCTTTTATTTTAAATAAGTTTATTAAAATAAATAGGATTCTGTTTCTTTGTTTTTCAAGCTTGATGTGAATGATTCTATTAATGTTCTGACATCAGTAGAAAAATAGGATGAAAAAATGTTTACAAGGGCAACTTAGTTTTCTAGCTGGTTATAATGTCTGTTGTGAACTGTGTTTTGAAATTCATCATTTCATGTATGAATACTTTACATTGGTGTGTTTATGCCAAAAATTATTTTTTAAATTATGTTTTGGCAGTTTTAAAAATAGATTTTATCTTTTAGAGCAGTTTTAGGTTTTACAGCAAAACCGAGCAGGAAGTACAGAGAGTTCCCGTATATGCCTCACCCCCACATACACACAACCTCGCTTACTATCGACATCCATACCACAGTGGTATGTTTGTTGCAACTGATGAACTTACCCCTAAATTCTTAATAAGTGAAAAGTTTGTGAGATAACATGATTCTTTCTCGTTCTCTCTCCCCCTCATTCCTTTCTTGTTTTCTTTCTTTCTCTCTCTTTCTTTCTTAACTAAATTTAAACAGTGTTTTAAATCAGTTCAGGCTCCACTCTTTTTGTGGAATTCTTACTACATCTTTGGTCCTCCATTTTATAGAAATGATCATTACCAAGAAGAATAAGTATCAAAAATGGTAAATTTCTCTTAATAAGACCTCCTCTCCCACATTTCTGTTATTGGTATGCTCCTTTCTTTATAGAATTTGTGACTCTATTTCTTTGATTTAAAGAAATACCAATTCTACTTTTAAATGCAAGCTCTTTCAAATTTATTTATGGCCATGAAAATACAACCTTTTTTTTGAAATAGAATAAAACTACTTAGATTTGTCAGAAGTTTTTTGCCTTGTTTTACATTCTCCATCCTTTAGATCTGAGCTCTTCAATAAAAATTCTCCTTCATTTCTGGTTATGGCCTTTCATGCCAGAACACTTCTTCTAATACATATTTACAACACAAATCTTAATATAATATTATTGAATCTTTAATTTTTGTAGACATTACAATTTCAATTTATCATATTTAAGGTGCCTATTGTGGTCTCTCCTTAGTATGATTACTATCAAGTTCTAAGTGTGTATTGGCATTTTGTTGATTTAGGAGACCTGGATCAATATATGTTGTTATATACACTAAATTTAAGACCATTTACAGAGTCGGTGCAGGTTGACTGTAGAGTAGGACTGATGTGACTTCCTGGATTTAAAGGTATTCTAAATACTTCTAAAAAAATGTTTCTTAAATAGAAAAATTATATATAGTAGTGTACATTCACTCACTACTTTTTGGTTATAAATATATCTATGCTAGTAGAATTAAAAAAAATTTGGGAGGATTCACCAAATACTGTAATTTTTAGTGGTTTGGTTTTATTTTAATCAAAACAACCTGTTACACTGTAGGTTGTTACCGTGTTATTATCTTTTGGGGAGAGTTTCAGATATAATTTTTTCTTTGTGTTTTGCTTGTTTTAGGGAATATGAAAAAGCAAACAGAACAAATCAGGCTTCAAGATTTTGAAATTGGTTAACTAGGTTATTTTATAGTCTAAACGATTGAATTAAAAATATTCTAATTTCTAGCTTTTAGGTAAAATTGATAATAACCCTTTGACAAATGGTAAAATTGCTGAAAGATATAAGGTAAAAAGTAATTATTTTTAGAAAATCATATTTTGACTTTGATTTTTATTTTTTGACTGATACTAGTTTTCACAGTCATAACCATTTAGTACTATAAAATTAAGATGGTAATGTGTGAAAAGTGCAAACTGGTCAGTTCATATTGATAAAATTATACTTGCATAGAAACTGAATATGTAAAGTTAAGCACAAGATACCTTTATTTTCTTCTTTAATTAATGTTCTCTCTCACCCTAGAAAATTCAAAATTTTCAGATTATTATCAATCACTAGCAGATTAACATAGATAGGGTTTAGTTAGCATTAGTTTCCTTGAACCAACAGCAAGTATTGGGAGAAAGAAATATGATAGGGAAGACAGAACAATTATGTAGTCCTTAAGGTTTCAGGCTTATATACAAACTCTAAGATTTGGAATATGGTGTATGGAGTTTTCTGTATCCTTTCCACAGATTACTGTAAGTGTAAAGAAGTTAGAATTTGAGAGAATTTTTATTTTAAGTAAATTAGATCGTTTTAAAATTTTTATCAAAAAATCAAATTTTGCAAAATTTGAAGTCACTGAAGCCTTTTTTACTCAATTGCTTTTTAAGAGTTTAAAGTTAGAAAAAAGTAATGATTACATTTCAGCAAATCTGACTGTTTCCTTTCAGAAACCTTCATTGCCTATATTTTATAATCAACTAGTATAGAGTTTAAGATCAGGACAAGGCTGCATTAGTCCAGGTAAGAAGAGCAAAGATAAAAAAAAAAAAAATTTCATTAAGAAAGCAGTCCTTAATCTCCTGAGAATGCAGTGGAAACTAGCACTAGAGACTTCCTCTGCATTTTTAATAGGCCCTTTTGCTTTCTGAGATGTTCTATATTGGCCCTTTATTATCTTTTTCTTCTTAAAAGTCTCTGCCTTTCCCCCAAATCATTTGAAATGAACATGTTATTAAAAAACAAATTTACTTTTCTGAGGCTTTTTTGTCTGAAGTATTTAATGCTTTTTAAAAAATTTAAAATGCTAACTCTTAACAAAAGTCTGATGATGCTCTAGTATAATTGACTAACAAAGCACTAGTTTAGCAGTCACAGCTGATTAATGAAATAGCAGTCCTACCTTTTCCTTTTATGCTTTTCTTTTTGTTTTTGGTTTTTTTTTTTTTTTGAGAAACAAATGGTAAATTTGAATAAAACATATCATTTGCATAGAAAGTTATGTAATGATGCCATATAGAGTATAATGATTTCCTAAAACCTTGTATTTAAAGTAACCTGAATTACAATGAGAGATAAACAGAATATTTACCCATCCCTTATGAGCTGCTGCTGATATGTAAATTTATTCTTCTACTTTGCACAAATATACTTTTGAGCTACTGCTTAAACACTTTGAGGTCCTTAGTCAAACAGTTTTAATGATGCCTCCAATATTATGAAAGTGTGACATTTGATGAATGTCTCATATAGTTTTGATATCTGGGTACATGTCAACAAAAAAAATTGAGCATTGGTTTGTCATGCAACACCTAGATAATTTATAATTTTACTGTTTATATCCATCTTGACATTTTTTATCTGCCAAAGGCAGGTTTCATTTGGAATCTTAATCTGAGATTTATTTGGTGGATCTGGAAATCATAGCTAGGGTTCCCACAGGAAATGGTCCATCTACCAACAGATTAAATGGCAGTCCTGCAGTTGTTAGGGGAGCTCTGCATTTAACACACATGCATACTCATTCAGTCAGCACTGTGGAGAAAAATTAAAGTAGTAACCCAGGTTTAGGAACAATGTAGCTAAAAAGTCCCATATTTGCTGAATGACAAAGGGTTATATAGCAGCATTTCATTTTATTATTCGTGCTTGAATTTCTTGTTTGCTTTGTTGAGTCTGCTGACGAATGCTAATAAATGCCTGCAACAATCCAGACGAGAGATGCCTGGCAACAAAGCTATGCGGTGGACCTCCCTGATCTTCTCCAGTTCACAACCTGACCTTTTGAAAAATTGGCTGGGCTAAGCTGCAGAATTTGGGTGTAATGGTTATTGTTAACTCCAGCTTTAGGATTTATTAATTTGTGTGATCAAGACTTACCTATACTTCAAAGTTTCAAAAGACCAAACACAATCATCCATCCATTAGAACTAACATTGTGTTTCAGTGATTCCTGCTTAGTAGTATCTGTCTGGTGATTCTTCTGTTTCCCAAATCTAAATATATTCTTAAACAAATTGAATGGCACATATAAAGAAAATCTATTTTTTTCATTTTTTATACTTATTATTGGAAAATTTATACTTTATAAATAATGAAATTGTTGAATTTACAATTAGTATGTGTTCATTCTTAACAAACAAGAAATATGTAATTATTAAATCTATTTTAGTTGTAGTTGTAAAAATGTAAGAATTACCCAGTTCAGTCATGTTTTTAATTGACTTATACAAATTATTCTTATAATAAGAAAATTTGAGAAAGGCTGAAAAGGTTAGCAATATATTGTAAATAGCCAAATAGCTCCTATCATGGCGGTGGGGGAGAGGGAAGAATAAAGATTACTATTATGTTTGTTAATTAAATTTTAGGATACTTTTCATAATAATTTCAGCCTAAATAATATTTGTAATATTTTTAATAGGGCAATATAAGTTTTACAAAGCCTTAATTTATGTGATATGTTTGTAAGTGACTTAGGTAGCCTAAGCTTTAGGAGATTACTCTGTGATACTATGTTCATTGCCTTCATATGGTGAAGCATGCTAAAATTGAACAGCTTAAAAACATGATAGAATTTCATAAATACTTGTATACTTTAAATAGTTCTTACACAGAAATCTGATTTTTTTCCCCAGTAAAATGAATATTGATGTGTTCATGACTATTTCAGACTTAGTGAAACTAACAAAAACTTTTTTAAAAATTTGGTATAGTATCACCACTTTAAATAGCCTTTTCAATAAAAACATAATAAACAAGATGCCAGTATAGTAGTTTCCATGAATAGCCAATGGATAATTTCAAACATGGTATAGCAAGTCATTGAATTGTCATAATCAAAGATAAAATGACCTCACCACTTCTTTGGCATGTATGTTTTTCTAGATATGCAACCATGTATAGGAATATAAAAGATACAGTTTATTTTGAATGTCTAACCACAATGTCCAAATGAATAAGTTCTGTGATACTGATAAGTTTCATGATTTTCTGGCTTTACAACCTTAGTAAAAGCTTACTTTAATATCTTATAGCTACATCTAGCCTCCCCTCCCCAATATGTTTCTGACTTCTCCTCAACATATGTACAATATACATTATTAGACTACGTAAGAATCTATATCTGTGCTTTCCAAGATGGTAGTCACTAGCCACATGTGGCTATTGAGCACTTAAAATGTGGTTAGTCCAGAGATTTGCTGTAAGTATAGTAGAGAAAAGAATGTAAAATTTTTGAAAACAATTTTTATGTTACATGTTGAAATGATGTTTGTGATATTAATATTACTTGTTTCTTATTTCATTTTAATGTGTTTACTAGAAAATTTAAAATTATGTTAGTATTTTGTACAATATATCTTTAGGATAATGCTCATTTGTATAATTGAGCATTTTACTGGGACTACCCCCATTCTGCCACCAACCTTTTGGTTTTTTTGTTTGTTTGTTTTCTTTTTGAGACAGAGTCTCACTGTGTTGCCGGGGCTAGAGTGCCATGGTGTCATCCTAGCTCACAGCAAGCTCAAACTCCTGGGCTCAAGCAATCCATCCTTCTGCCTCAGCCTCCCAAGTAGCTGGGATTACAGGCATGCGCCACCATGCCTGGCTAATTTTTTCTATATATTTTTAGTTGTCCAATTAATTTCTTTCTATTTTTTTTTTTTTAGTAGAGACGGGGCCTTGCTGTTGCTCAGGCTGGTTTCGAACTCCTGAGCTCAAACAATCCGCCCGCCTTGGCCTCCCAGAATGCTAGGATTACAGGTGTGAGCCACCGCGCCCGGCCTGCCACCAACCTTTTGTTTACTTCTTTGCAAGGGTTACTCATGTGGTCTGACCTTAATTCTTTGTCATTACCCCTGAGAGAGGATACACTTTATAATTTACCTTTATATCCTACATAGCACCTGGTACTGTACTGGTGCTTAATAAATGTTAAATAAAGTACTCATTTTAATGCTTTTTTGCTATCCATATAGCATCTAGATTATTGTCTAAATCAGTATTTCCCTTCATTGATTCATTTTATTTCAGTGAATAAAAGATCTACTATATCCACTGCTTTTTTGCTGTATGTTTTAGGAAGATGAGTGAAATAGAGTGCTTACGGTCTAAAAAGGGAGAAGGTCATAAACTCTAGAGGTCAGATCTGTGTAATTCTTTTTGTGTCTGACAACAACACATTGGTAATTGGTGATGAGATTGAAAAAATAGATAGAACAAAAAGATTGTCTTACGATTTCATTTTAGCTATATGTGGAGATAACCTAAAAAATATGTTGGCAAGTTTGTTTAAAGCCCAGGTAGAGGGCATTAAGTATGTAGACCAATGAAAGTGAAAAATGTAGTTTTATTTTATGACTGTTGAAGCCAAAAAACATATTAAAAAACCCCTGAGTCAGTATACAGTATGCAAATAACAAGGCTGAATTTTTT
>RJWJ010034952.1:0-16957 GCA_004363605.1 Indri indri | reverse complement strand
GGTGAATGTACCTCGACTACCCGCTACGTTTCTTCCCTGCAGTTTTTTGGGTTCAATGATATCAGGGCTCTTGGCTTTTTCCTCATGGGAACAAGATGACTGACTCCAAAAAGTCCAGGCACCTTACGTAAAAATGCCTTAAAGGCAAAAAAGATGGAACTGCTTCTTCCAGAGCCTGACTCCCCTCTCCTTTTTAAATATTGTGCTGAATTCTTCCTCACTGATGTTTCCTTTTTCTCCTCTTGTATGATTGAGTAGTCAGGATTTCCAGAATAGCAAGAAATACTTAGTTCTTTATTAAGAATCATTCTGATCACTGTTGCTGCTCCCAAAACTCAGTGGATTAAAACGACCGTTTTATTTTCTCGTGATTCTGTGGGTCAGAAATTCGGGAAGGGCTTGACTGGGCAGTTTTCCCTTGGGCTCCCGCATAGTCATCTCTGGGCTCTGTGCTGTTAGACATCCAAAGGTGGCTCACTGGGTGGCCAGCAGGTGGTGCTGCCTGCCAGCTGGGAGCGCATCGGTGGCTTCAGAGAGTATCTGCACCTGGGCTCCATCCAGCATGGCAGCCTCAGCATAGCTGGATGTTTTACATGGTGGCTGGCTTCTCCCAGGATGGGCATTTCAACAGAACTAATTGGAAGCTCTCTGGCCTTTTATGACCTAGCTTTGAAAAATCAGATTCAAGGGGAAGGGACATAGGACCCCGTTTTTTGATGGGAGAAGTAACAAAGAATTTTGAAACTTTTTTTCTGAACTACCACAAGAACACAAATCTCATTTTGGGTTTTTTTGCTTGGTTTTTTTTCCTCTTTTTTTTTTTATTTGTATATATTCATGGAACACAAGTGCAATTTTGCTACATTGATATCAATATATTGCATGCTGGCGAGGTCAGGGCCTTCACTGCATCCATCGCTGGAGCAATGTGCATTGTAGCCACCGAGCACCTCCTGTCATCCACCCCACCCCTCTGAGTCTCCATGGTCCATCATTCTACACTCTGCTTCCATGCGTACACATCGCTTAACTCCCACTCGTGAGAACAGGCTGTATTTGTCTTTCTGTGTCTGAATTGTTTCATTTAAGATAATGACAACTAAAAATATATAGAAAAAATTAGCCGGGCATGGTGGCACATGCCGTAGTCCCAGCTACTGGGGAGGCTGAGGCAGGAGGATCACTTGAGCCCAGGAGTTTGAGGTTGCTGTGAGCTGGGCTGATGCCACGGCACTCACCTTAGCCAGGGCAACAGAGTGAGACTCTGTCTCAAAAAAAAAAAAAAAAAAAAAAAGATAATGGCCTCCAGTTCTATCCATGTTGCTTGATTTCTGATGAATGTCATTTCCATATGTGCACATAAGTGTTGATCAATTAGTTGCAATTTAATGGTGAGTACATGTGGTGTTTGTTTTTCCATTCCTGTGATACTCAGAAGAATGGTCTCCAGTTCATCCAGGTTAACACAAGATGTATTAGTTCACCATTGTTTTTTATGGCTGTGTAGTACTCCATGGTATACATATACCACATTTTTATTAATCCACTCATGTATTGATGTGTACCTGAGTTTCCTATTCTTCACAGTTGCGAATTGTGCTTCTGGTTGTTTTGTTTGCCATAGCAACGGTGGTTTGGTTTTAATTTGCCTGTGTCCTTTAGCAACATGGAAGCTCACATTTGACATGTGTGCTAGCTAAAGTTATATCATCTTTTATTGAGAAGTACACTAGCAGATTTCCCCCTAGGTTTTTTTGGCCAAACTAAAACACATTTCTGTCCCTAAACAATGACAATGGGCATGGGGTCACCTTGATTGGCTTGAAACAATCATGATTCACTCTCTGGGGTGGATGTACCCATGTAGCTACTTGTTACTGGAAAATCAGGTTTCTACTAGAAAAGAGGAAGAAGGAAATAAATGGCTGTTGGATAGGCAACCAAGAGTGTCTGCCAATCTGCAGAGAACATTCTGGTATCTGTCCTTCTTTACATATGTGCTGAAATTCTTTGCAGTATGTACCTAGAAGTAGAATTTCTGAGTTGAAGGGTGTGCACAATAAACAAAAATGACAGTATGATAATCCCAGGGATTGAAGAGTTTGTGCAACAGTGGGAAGTATTATGTACTGGTCATAAGAGTGTCAAATGGTAGAGTTTGCTTTTAATGTAGGTGATATCTTCCTAAAATTACATATTTTAAATTGTTGCTTGTGTATAGGAGGTAAACTGGTAGAAATTTCCTCTTCTTTTTGAAAACTAAGTGGTAAATAAGTATCCCCCTGTCCCTATACCTGACTCAGTTCTAGTATTTTTTATTTTTGAGATGGAATCTCCCAGTATTGCCCAGGCTGGTCTCAAACTCCTGGGCTCAAGCAATCCTCCTGCCTTAGCCTCTCAAGTAGCTGGGATTACAGGTGCATGCCACTGGGCCCAGCTAGTTCTAGTACTCTTTATAATATGTGGGTATTTTGAAGAATTCAAGTGTATTCATTTTTTTGTTGAAATGTGATTTTTTTTAAATCTGTTTAATCTCTGTGTTTCTCAGAGGTATTATGAGGGATTTGTTAATTTTCCTTTAATTATGTATGTTTTTTTAACCACATATGTATATTTTGAAAATATTTTATTAGGAAATTTAAGTGCATGTTATTCTGGGTGAATTTTTCCCTTTTTTTGTTATATAGCTTTCCTTTTTATCCTTTTAACACTTTATCTTAAATTCTATTTTGTATGATATTAATATTAGTATGTCAACTTGGTTAATATTTCTATTGAATATCTGTTTACTTTTTGCCCTTTCCTATGATTTTGTTTAGATGCATGTCTTGCAAGCCACGTATAATTGTAGTTTTTAAAATAAGATGTAATCTCTATATCTTAATATATGAGTTTAATATGTTTACATTCATTATGATTACTGATCCATTTGGACTTTACCATCTTATTTTACATTATCTGTTACAATCCTTTCTGTTAGATTGACAGGGTTTCTTTTTTCTTTTTTTTTTTTAATGTTCCCTACCTCCTGTATTTTTAATGTGTCCTGGTTTAGAAACTATACATTGCATTTCTTTCCTCTTCTTCCTCTTCTGTTTCTACCTCCTGCTGCTCTCTCTCTTCTTCTTCCTTCTTCTAATTCTTTTTGGTGGTTAGCTTTAACTTTTTAACATGTTTTTTCACTATTTTCTAAAAAGGTCTTATTTAGAATATGTTTGTTGCTCCTAAACATGACAAAGAACTAGAAATGCTTTAACCACTCTTGAATAACCTCTCTCCTAACTCCCATGTTTTAAATTACTGTCCAAGCTGGGCACAGTGGCCAATGCCTGTAATCCTAGCACTTTGGGAGGCCAAGGTGGGCGGGTCACTTGAGACCAGGAGTTTGAGACCAGCCTGGGCAACATAGCAAGACCTCGCCTCTACAAAAAATTTTAAAAATTAGCCAGGCGTGGTGGTGTGCGCTGTAGTCCCAGCTACTTGGGAGGCTGGGGCAGGAGGATCACTTGAGCCCAGGAGTTTGGGGTTGTTGTGAGCTATGAACATGCCACCGCACTCCAGCCTAGGTGACAGATTCATACTTCCACCTGTGTGCTGCTTTCTTCCAGGCCTAGAGCTGCTCCATAGTCCTGTGGCTTCTACCTCACTCACCACATTGTTTTCTCATTCCATTTCTCTTCCTTGGATATATTTATTTTGTTTTTAAGCCCAGCCGAATCTTTTTGGTTCTTTATTTTTATATATTATTTATAGTTCCTCCACATTTGGGATAGATTAGGTGCTCATAGTATGAATTATTCAAACTATTTTGAGTGGAAGCTTAATGTAAACTTTTGAAGAGGGAAAGAATGATCAAAACTCTTACAAAGCTAAAACAATAGTTTTTAAAATTTTAAACCCTTGTACAATATAAATTATCCTTATCCTCAGAAACCTTCTATCCTAAAATAACAAAAGAATCAAATTATCTGAAAGCTCATTCGTTGAGGTGTTGAATGAGGCTGAGGAGTTGCTATGTAGCTTATTGCGGGGCAAACCGCATCCTCGTCTAGAGAGCTTTCGAACTGAACTCTCATGTTTTCCCTATTCCGATTTCTCTCTTTAGACACACGTTTTCCTCCATGATTGTGGAAAAGTTCACCCAGGATTACCTGTGGCTCTCGGTGGCAACTCGGCATCCCTGGAACCAGTTCACGAGAGTCCAGCGGCTCTCCTGCTGCGTGACGCTGCTCCTCTGCAACATGGTCACCAACGTTATGTTCTGGAAGAGAAGAGGCACCAATGCCGAGAGAGACGAGCACATGCGTATGAGCCCTAATGCGTGGTGTCGGTGGCGTGCAACCCTTTCACTGGACTCTACCCTCCTTAACTTCAGGGTTGGAAGCAGAATCATGATGCACCTTCATATCCCCCCCTGCCCTAACATTAGAATACTCTAGCAAATTTTCTCACTGTTCCCGTTCGTCAACAAATGGAGCAGTCTACATCAGGATCTTTACGCCGTGATAATTTTCTATCCCTAGATAAACATAGTTAAATTCCTAAATAAACTGATAAACCTGGGAGAGGAATGACTTTGTGATGATTTTAATGGTTGAGAATGAATGAAGCTTGACGTAACACTTTTCTTTCAGTGAGTCCATTTGCTGTGACCTGGTCCGAACTGCTCATCAGCATCCAAACTGCTGTCATCCTTTTCCCAATCAATCTTGTCATTGGGCAGCTCTTCCCGTTGATTCAACCACAGGAAACGCTGCCTCCCTTACCCCCGGTCCAGGCCTCCTGCCTCTCGGATGCTTCTGTCCAGCCCCCGTCTCTCACAACGGTGGTCGAGGTAAGGTAAATGACACACTTCCCTTCCCTGTGCAATGGGAAAGAGCAGTGGAGAGGATCTCTTGGAAAGCTCTCGGGATCCTTTTACCCTTAATATCTTTCCCCTAATTCCTGTCCCCTGAGCTGCGATCAGTTGTACCTCTAGCTTTTACTCTTGATTATAAAGTATTCCGAGGACAGAGTGGGAATGCATTATGTACTACTCGAGTTGTTTTAATTTTTGATGTTTGTTCAAACTTGTCCCTTCTTTCATTCTATATTCTCTCATAAAACTGGTGACTGCTCTCTGAAATATTAGAAAATGAAAACTTGAGCTTCGTTACACTAAGCCTACCCCCCTCTGACTGTAAGAAACAGCCTTGCCATCTGTAATCGCTACCCAGACCTGGGTTAAGGTCCAGCAGACTGATTTTTCTCATCTTGTTTCTACCTTCAGGAATTAAAGGAAACTGTGGGATTCCTGCTCAGGAGAAATCCATATCTGCTCTCAGAGTGTGATGAATCTTCATGGAGTTCTTATGACATTAACAAGCTGGTGGCGCTCTTATCCAGCCTAATTTATTCTCACTTAGAGGGTCAAGGTTGTCATCAGCAGACAGAACCCCCCTGGGCAAATGGTAAAGGTGGGTAGAGTTTAGTAACTCACCTTTCATCTGCCTCCCACTCCCTTGCCCATCTCTTACCTTCTTATTCATAACTGACAGGCATGATACAACCTTCTGCTTGTTTTAATTTCTTTAAGCTTCCAATATAGAGCTGGTAGCTCTGATCCCTTTGACGGCTTCTAGACAATACCTGGTGATTCAAAGTACAGGATTAAGAAAAAACTCACAAAAATATTCTCTGTATCAGACCCCTGTATTCCATCTGCTTTGTTAAAGACTGTTGGAACTTGTCATTCTTTCTCTTCCATGGAATGGTGAGATTATGCAGTTTATCAAACTCGAATACAGTTTGAGTCACCCGGGCACTTACCAGTATAGGTTGCATGTACTGCCATTCTAGAGAAATAGCTCAATGAGGTTTTAAAAGTCTTGAGATCAAAGTTTAGAATTTTACAGTTGTTAAAAATGCACCAGCATCCTCAGACAAGACAGTAATATTGTAGGTATTTGGTCCAATCTCCATTAGTACAGGGAAAATGTAACCTTGTTATCAACTAATGAATTGCTAATCTCTACCACTAATTGCTACTTACTGAAATCTTCCACTTGTGAAAGTGTTAACTTGAAATATATTTTCAGTGGTTCCTGAAAACCACCGTCACTTCTGCTGTTACCTACTCCGAGTTCTGCAGAGGCTGAAATCTCATGTAGGCACACTGGGTCTCACCCGGCTTCACCAGCCCTGTGACTTCCCAGATGCAGCCAGCCAGCTTCAGAAACTCCAGGAACTCTTGGAAACACATATTCTTCCCATGGAGGAAGAGTCGTCCAGGTATGCACCGCACCAGGCTTTCTTTATCACCCGTAATCCTCTCTCTCAGCTGTTGGGTACAAGATGGCTCCTTCTCCTTTTGTCCTTCAGGGAGGTGACCAGTTTCCCCATCCTAAGCCCAGCAGAAGGGAAGAATCCCATCTCTAGCAGCCTTCCCAAATGGTTGACTTACATCTGCTGGCTCCTCCTAGGGGTCACTAGCCTGGCTTCAGCCTTTTTTACAGCACTTTATAGCTTGGAATTGAACAAAGACCAAGCCACCAGCTGGGTTATTTCGATTATTTTATCAGTGCTTCAGAACATCTTCATCAGCCAGCCAGTAAAGGTACGTGAGGGCTGGAACAAACCATTATAGTTGCAGGGAGCTTGGGAAACTGAGGTCCCATGGATGTCAATCCAAGGTGCTTAATGGTTTTTGACAATTTAACAACAACAAAAACTGCAAAAAACTCAAAAAACAGAACTAGGCAGAGTGACCTTTGTTAGGGATGTATAAGACCATCAGAGGTCTTCCAAAGACACTGAGAGACATCGTTGAACAACTTACACATGTCATCACAAATCACTTAACAGTTTAAGCTTTCCTAGCGAACCACATTAAGAACTACAAATAAAAATATGAATATTAACATTATGTAGACTCTTGGGGCCCTTCCAGATCCCCATCAGTATGGAAAACAATGAGTATAAAATGAGTTAACTTTCAGTTCTCCATAAAAATAAATGGCCAAGTAATTGAAATTTATTAATACCCACCTTCACCTTTTATAATATGTGATGATGTCATCTTCTTGGATCTGTACTGTCTGCTCATTAAGTTTTCCTCCTACTATTTCCTGACCAGGTGATCGTCCTCACATTCTTACTCTCACTGGTGATGAACAGGATTCCATGGCTTAACAAGGAGAAGGACCGACAAACGAGGAGGGTCTTGGCACTCTCAGGTAATTCAAGTAGTTCTAACTACTATCTAATTTTGCAAAGATCAAATTATATCAGACTGGTAGAATTCTAACCACTTTACTGACACATTTATCTGTCTGCTGACAGATGTATCCATTCAAAGATCTTGTCTCTAATCAGCTAATTCCTCCTCCTCTTCTGCCCAAGGCTAATCAATGTGTCTCCAAAACTCTATGCATTCCTCCCTAGGTCATCACACCCTCTCTCGGTGCTGCTTCTCTCCCCAGCATTCTAGATCTCTTTCTCAATCTTTCTTTTTCCCTCCTGAGCCCCAGGTACTATTTTCAACTGCTCACCATCTGCAGCTGAGTGCCTGCAGGTGTCTCAAATTAAAACAAATTGTTGACCTACCCCACAAATCCACTTCTTTGTTATATTTTCTCATTTCATTCAAGAGCACCGCCATTCTCTAAAAATATCGGAGTACCAGGTCCTAAATTCCTCTCTTATTCCCCACATTGAGTCACCAAGCCTGAGAAATGTCTACCCTCGACATAAGAGCTACTCAAACCACCTGGATTGAAGCTCACAAACTCAACATTGGGCAAAAAAGCAAGTTGTGGAAAAGTTAGCACAGTATTTTAATCATGTAAAACCAATGCCTGTCTCGACTAGAGGATATGTATGTGTCTCCTTTATAAATTTATAGATAAAGTATAAAGAAATGCATGGGAATGATGAACTCTAAAATTCAGGAAAGTCTGACTTCTCTGAGGAAAAGAAGGGATACCATGATGTAGGGATACACTTAATGCATTTTGAACTGTTGTGCTCTCTGCCTAAAATGACGTTTTTTTCTTATCCTCACCCTTGTCCACCTGGAAAACTGACTCATCCTCCAAAACAAATGTCACTTCCTCTATGAAACCTCCTCTGACTTTCTTGGGGAGATTTATTTGTTCACTCTTCAGGGATCCCATGGTACTTGACACGCACATGCTCACATGTTTTGTGTCGTACTCTAATTCCCTTCCTCTCTCTCCCTCTTGATTTATATGTCTCTAGATTCTTCTACTCAGTGTTGTCCGCAGACCAGCATTGTCAGAAATGCGGAATCTTAGGCCTCACCCCAGAATCTATTTTAACAAAATTCCCAGGCGATCCCTATGCACATTAAAATTAGAGAAATATTGCCGTAGAACAGTGCTCCCTAAGTGTGGTCCACTGATTAGAAGTGTTTCTTTCTAGGTCAAGATAAGTACAGAAATCAAGTGTAAGCATTTAGAAATGTATAGCAACTTGACAGGCTAATTTTATGCCCGTGGAATCTAGTTTTCAAAATAGGGCTTGTGTTTTATATGCTGCTATTTTATATTTCATTTTTCTAGCAACTCATTTTTGTACAAAAGTATCGATCCCAATGGATTGGAATTGTTCTGAAAACAGGTCCTTCACCGCAAATAGTTTGAGAAGCACTGCGTAGGTAGCTTTATTCCTTACTTCTTCAACATGTAACAGGACGTGCTTACATAGTTGCCAACAAATGTTGGTGAGTGACTACTTAATGAAATATGACATTTCTTTTCTCTACATTTGAATTTTTGCAGCAAAATGTTCTTCACCATTACCTGGTTCAAAAGATAAGAACAACCCCATCTACGTAGCCCCCGCTATGAAAAGTCCAATGAAGCACCTGGAAAGAACCTTGAAAGAGAAGAAACTCTTCAGGCTGACTGGAGATATTCTGGGTACAGAGAGAAAATGGCAACATGTCCGTACTGTAGCACACTTTCCAGGAGGGAAGGGCAGGGGAGAGGATAAAATGAAAAATATAGAAGGGTAAAAAAGTATCTTTTAAAATCTTCATCTTGCGAAAATGGAGATTCTGGTAAACAAAGTGGTATGATAAATGGATGGACTCCTGAACTTGGAGTCTTGATTTCATCGTCACTTTCTCTACCTACAAAACGTAATGACAATATTTGATCATTAAATACATACATGCAGGGTGGAGGGGAAACGAAAATGCTTTGGAAAATGGCTACTCTGTAGGTGCTAGGTGACTGGCTTGAACACATCTAGTGCTCTGTTGGAGTCCCTAGACCAAACAGGATAGGTTCTGTTTTATCATGCCGTCGCTTCTCGTGAACACGGACAATCAAGAGGAGGCAAGAGAGAGAAAGAGTGCATGTACGCGCACGTGCTTAGTTCTAAGAACTAAACACATTGTTTTTGTGTGGGATTTTATGTATCTTATTTTAAGTAAAACTTCCGATTAGTAACAATTCTAGGAAGGAATTTATATATATGTGTGTATATATACACACACATGTATATAATATCAATTATTAGGTTGAACTATCTGAAATGCCAATTTCTGACCTTTTTTGACCTTCAAAAGTCTAAAGGCTTGGAAAAAATAAAAATGTATAGAGTATTTCTAAGCTACCCACTCAATTATGATATTTTTCCATCTAAACTAGTACAAATCCTCTTCCTCATCCTGTTGATGACTACAGTCTACTCTGCAAGGAACTCCAATAGATTTTACCTCCATCAGGCTATCTGGAAGAGCTTTTCTCACCATTTTTCAGAAATCAAACTTCTTGAGGATTTCTACCCTTGGGCCAATCGCACCCTCCTTCCTAACCTGTATGGGGATTACAGAGGTAAGAGTCACAGTCCTGGGGCCCAGCCATGCAAATGTGGGGTGCAGTTTTCCAAACACCCCTACCTACCAAGAGAAATGAGAAACTGGAGAAAGGCCAGTGGGCTTCTTCGATATGGCTGCAACCCTGTGGGCACCCCGAGAGTCTGTTCCCTGGACCTCATCTAAGCAGGTTCAGTTACATCTGTTCACCCAGGCCCATGGGGACTGGTTCTCACTGCTGCGTCTTACAAAAGGCTGACACATAAGAATGAGAATGGATTCAGTTACAGCACGAAAAGTAACTGGAGTAACCCCTGGGACTCAATCACATGGAGCAAAGCAGGCTGCTCAATGAGTGCAAAACCAGGAATATGGTCTAACTGGAAGGGTCTCCACATAAGATGATATTTTGGCCTGATGTGCAATCTTTGCCAGGTCTGTGACCATGTGTGTCTGTATAACTTGTGTGGTTATCCAATTCAGTTCCACAAACATGCATTAAACACCTGTAATAGGCTGGGAACTGGCCTAGAAGCTAATGATAAAAAGTGGATATAGTATGGTTTTCCCTGGACAGTGTTGAAGAAATGCTAAAAAATTTCTTTCCTTAAGAATACTTCTTGTTCAATATTTTTCACCAGTTACCAACACTTTGTCATTACATAACTTTATATCTTGCATTCTAGAAATGGTTGTGTTCATGTATCTCAGGACTGGTGGCTTCCCAATAAGATGTGGGTCATCTCATAGGTTCCTGAGAAGAACCCAAAATATATGTGCATCTCAGCAAGCATTCGTGGTCTTTTCTTAAAGATACACTCGGTGTGCTCAGGAGAGTTTTTATAGATGGCAGCTCTTACTCATTGCATCTTGATTCTATTTAGTTCATTCTAGATGGTGACAGTTCTAGGATCAGGGAACATTATGTTTGCATTGTGTCACTCTGTGCTGAACAAAATATTGACTAAATCAAAGCAGCTGGAACCCTGGGTGGCTAAGGTCGGTGCCATCACAGCAGGCGTGGCCTCCTCTTGGACTCCTTGGCCCTGTGGTACAGTGTCGTGGTCCGAAAGCACAGACTCAGAAGCCAGACTGCTCAGGTTTGCACCCTGGCTCTCCACGTACCAGTAGTGTGATCTTGGGTAAATTACTCAACCTTATGTGCCTCAGTCTCCCCATCTATACAATGGGGATAATTTTAGGATCTACCCTGTCAGACTGACATAAAGATTAAAAGGTTAATAAATCTAAGTGCTTGGAACAGCGTCTGGCACATGATATTCACTGGGTAAGTGTTAGATAACTGGGGCACTTGGAGTTCTGGTTAACCCACTAGAACTGCAAAGTTTATGTGAGTTATCTGGACATACTAAAGAACAGCAACTGCAAATCTGTGAATGCAGATGAAGTAGAATTAAGTAGACATGGTGTTAAAAGCAGTAAAAATTGGCAATGATATGATTTATCTCTTCAACTACTAAAAATCTTGACTTTCAAGATTGATGTAGCCCAGTCCTATTAGTTCAATATTTTCAGGAACTCTGACACCCAAGACATCTACAGATTTTTAAAAATTCACAGATTTTCATACAGAAATTTTTTAACAGATAAAAATCTGTATCCTACAAATACATAACTTTCCTGAATAGGCTAATCTAATATTTAATCACCTTTAAGGAAGGATCATTTTTGGTATGACTTAATTAAAATTTCTCTTTCAGCATTTTAAGCTTGCTTTACTCAGGCGGCTGAGGCAGGAGGCTTGCTTGAGCCCAGAAGTTCGAGGTTGCTGTGAGCTAGGCTGACGCCACAGCACTCTAGCCTGGAGAACAGAGCACGACCCTCTCTCAATAAATAAATAAATAATGTATCTTTTCGGAGGCCCCAGTTAGGAAGTGGTTTTGCTTACCTGTTTTGTAGGAGCTTTTTCTCTATTAAGAGCTTATCTGGTTACAGAGATTTATATAGATATAGACTAAGAACCTATAAAGATTAATTTAAAGAACTGATACCTTTATTATATTCTCTTCCTACCTAGGAGCATGGTAGGCTTTTCTGTTTGTTTTCATCTTCATTTGTACCCTTGAGTAATATTCGGAATTGTTCCTCATATGGTTTTTGCCTATCTCTTGTTAGGTTTGTTTTATCTTTTGTATTGCTATTATAAATGAGATATTTTATTACTTTGTACTTTCTAAGTAAATATTGTGTGGCCATATGAAAGCTATTGATGTACATTTATTTAATGCCCAGCCACCTTGCCGAATTATCTTTTTTGTAACTGCAGTTGAGCCTTGAATAACATGGGGGGATTTAGGGGCACTGACACCCTCATGTGGTAGAAAATCCACATATAAATCTTAAGTCCCCCAAAACTTAACCACTAATAGCCTATTGTTGACTGAAAGCCTTACTGATAACATCGATAGTCAATTAATACATATTTTGTGTGTTATATGTATTATATACTATACGCTTACAATAAAGTAAGCTGGAGAAAAGAAAATGTTATTAAGAAAATCATAAGGAAGAGAAAATAGGCTGGGCACAGTGGCTCACGCCCGTAATCCTAGCACTCTGGGAGGCCAAGTTGGGAGAATCGCTTGACCCCAGGAGTTCAAGACCAGCCTGAGCAAAAGAGAGACCCTGTCTCTAAAAAAATAAATAAATAAATTTTAAAAAGGAAAATATTTTTAGTGTTCATTAAGTAGAAGTGGATCATCATAAAGGTCTTCATCCAGATCATCTTCACATTGAGTAGGCAGAGGAGCAGGAAGAGGAGAGGGGTTTGTCTTGTTGTCTAGGATGGCAGAGGCAGAAGAAAATCTGCTTATAAATGGACCTGTGCAGTTCTGTGTTGTTCAAGGGTCAACTGTAATAGCTTTTCAGTTGATTCTCTTAATTTACCTAGACACACCTATATTAATAACTTACAAATTGTGATAATTTCACTTCCCTTTTTAATTTTTATACTTCCTTTTCTTATCTAATTGCATTAGCTAGTACCTCTAAAAAAATGTTTTCAAACATAGCGGTGAAAGTGTGCATCTCAGTCTTGTCACTAAATTAATGAGGCAACGTATAAAATTGTTTCTCTTTCTCGTTAGGATTTATTACAGATGGGAACTCCTTTCTTTTGGGCAACGTTCTGCTTCGTCAGATTCGCATTCCCAATGCCACACTCTTCCCAGTTAAAGTGTCTCCCCAGGAACAAGTGAGGCCGTCTCACCAGCATCAGGAGGATACAGAGAACTATGGAGTAAACTGGGGACCCCCCGATCTGAACATCACAGACTCAGATAGCATTTGGCATTACCAGAAGCAGGAGACATTGGGTGGTTATCCTATCCAAGGGGAGTTTGCCACTTACTCAGGAGGTGGATATGTTGCGAAACTTGGAAGAAACTCCAGTACTGCAACCAGGTGAGCAAGCCCGAGCCCTGAACAAGAGGACCAGGGTGTTTGCTTCTGGCCATTCATAGGATGATTAAGAATTTAGGACCCATTTGAGCAGTTTCAATAGCTACTATACTGTCTGTACCACTTGTAGACACTTTTACTTTAGACTTCAAAGGAAATACACCTTTTCGTTTCAAAAAAAAATGTTCAGTTTCAAACTGCAAGTATGTTTTGGTTTGGCAGTTTGCCAAATTTTGCCTTACCTGGAAAAACACACATCAGTTTCAATTCTAGTTACTGTTAAATTCAGGTAACTGTAGCTTGGACACACTGTCCTCTTCAAATATAAAAGGCAATGCTGCCCTTCACAAGCCATGATATGTACATCAATCCAAAATTCAAATGCCAAAATTAAATTTCCAGAGACTTACAGAATGGTTTAGTATTTTGAGAGTCTTTGTCATTACATATGAAAAAGTCAGAATTAAAATAATTATCTCTTCATGTAAACTTACAGCAAGGAATTGATTACTCAAAAACAATAATGCCAACTAAATAATGACATTTATGCTCCTACCTCTTGAAACTGAATAGCTGTTAGTAAAGACTAGCATTTAATATTTCAGATGGAAGTAGCTTACGTGGCATATGAAATTAATTACACCTCAGACCTTAATGCCAAATATATTTTCCTGAATGTTTAAACTTGGTGTGAATACTGTTGTGACAACTTTCATTTTTTATAGTCTACTAAATTTCATGTTAACACCAGTGAAAGTTTGGGCTTTAGTAATCATAAAATATTTTATAAGGAAACTAGATTGGGAAATGTAGCTTCTTACCTGGTACATGACAGTGATGTTGGAAATGGTGGGACGTTCTTCTCCTTTGCAGTGCTGAATGAAGAAAGTAGCTGGCCCTGTCCTTCTGTTTCCCCAGAGTTCTACAGCATCTTGAAGAGAGACACTGGCTAGACCGATGGACAAAATGCCTCTTCGTGGAATTTGTGGTCTTCAATGCTAATGTGAACCTGTTTTGTGTTGTGACCCTGATTTTGGAGTCCAGTGATGTGGGTATGAAGGCCTCTGCTCTCCTCCCTCTGTGATCTGGTGCTGTGATTTGGATGTCTGTGCCCTCCAAACCTCATGTTAAAATTTAATCCTTAATGTTGGAGGTGGGGCCCAATGGGGGGATGTTTGGGCCATGGGGGTGGATCCCTCATAAGTAAATCAATGCCTTTCCTTGGGGGTAAGTTCTCACCCTATTAGATCCAGAGAAAACTCGTTGTTGAAAAAGAGTCTGGCACCTCCCCCCTCTCTCTGGCTTCCTCTCTCGCCATGTGATCTCTGCACACACACAATCCTCCTCACCTTCTGCCACGAGTAGAAGCAGCCCGAGGCCCTCTCCAGATGCAGATGCCCAACCCCGAACTTTCTAGCTTTCAGAATTGTGAGCCAAATAAGAGATGGTTATCTTTCTTTATAAGTTACCCAGACTGAGATATTCCTTTATAATAACACAAAACAGAGTAAGACACCTGGGTATCTCAGGAGAAGGCCCAACTTCTTTCTCTATCTTATACTGTTCATTAAAAGATATTATTTTAATTAAGGTTATTATGCATAAATATATATATTTTTTTAAAGACAGGGTCTCACTATGTTGCCCAGCCTGGCCTTGAACTCATGGGCTCAAGTGATCCTCCCACCTTAGCCTCCCAAGTAGCTGGGATTAGGGGTGCCCACCACTGAGCCCCACTCAGATATATTATATAATTTTAAAAGTCAAGTAGTTCAAGGAAAAAAACCCAGCAGTTCTCAGTTCATCCCTACTTCATTCCTAATCCCTAGAAGCAGCTACTTTCAGGTTGTTTAAACTAGTTCTTTCGGAGTTTAAAAATTTTAACGTGCTTATTGGCTACTTCATGAATTTTCAGTTTTAGATATTACCTGTTTCTTCTGTGAGGATGAAGATTTAGCTTTCTTAAACCCACATATATCCCAAATACACACACACACTCATACACATCTTTCTTCTTTATTCTTCTAATGTATTAATAGTAATATGTTTATTTCCATTGTGATTATGTTTTTCCAAGATGAGACATGAAATGTTATGACTAAATTGCTTTTATAACTTTTGTTTAGAATTTATAATTTTCTTCTTTAATTTGCTTGGTTTTATATGTATCTATCATTGATTCATCTCCAAACTCTTCCTAGAAGCAAAAAATCTTTCTGTTCACGAGTATCACATAAAGTATCATTTTATCTTTGCCTTAGAGACACCCTCTAAGGGAGCTCCCAGCCCTTGGGTACAGTCTGGATTGGTTATTCTCTAGGCCTGCTGTTTACAGCTGCCATCCAGGCCGTCTTCACTGTCACCCTGGGGATTATCTCTACCTTTCTCCTCTATCAGATTCCATGTCTTCCTCTCTTGGTTTACACTTCCTCATTTTGCCAAAGCACATCCTCCAGTAACTTCCTGGAACAGTGCAAGGGAGGTAAACTTTTTGAAGCCTTACATGTCCAAAAAATGTTTTTATTCTGCTATCACATTAGATCGCAGATATATATTCATATATATGAATGATGTCCTCCTGATTCTCAGCCTCTACCCTCAAAAGTATTTACCATTTGGCCTTACTCCTAACAGGAATTTTTTTCTTCCCAGACCCATGAAGAGAAGACCACTTCTATCCTCATTTCTAAATAAAGCGTAACAGCTTACTGAGGGTTTTCAGTAGTAACTACCAAAAATTGGATGGGGTAAAAGTAAACATGGGGGAAAGTCCCAGTCTTGAGAACTTGCTATGTGAAGTAGAAATTCCGTTTGTTCTTAAATGTACTTTCTGCCTAAAAGAGGGGTACATCTTCGTGCTAATATTTTGGAGCTTTATGAAAAGTTTATATTCACAAGACCTTTCATGATTTTATAAATACTCTGTCCTTCCAGGTGGAGGCCAAAGCTTTTTAGTTCATCCTCATTTAAACATCCGGAGTATCCATGGGATACTCCAGTACTCACAGGATGTTAGTGCTTTAGACGTTTGTCTCTGAGGCCATTCTAACAGCCGTTAAGCCACTGACACTTCCTCTAGGTGGGGTCAGATCTCATTTAATTTTCACAACGGCTCTACAGGAAATACTAAGTGGAGTGTAAAGACTCAGAATCATTTGAATTGATGATATAGGAACAGTTGGGGTTATTCAAAGACAAAGTTGGAAGAGAACAGGGCAAAAGTGTTAAAGGCTCTTGACTCCAGGTGTTCTGTTATTCCCAGGTGCTTTCTTCACTTCTGTGAGACTGGACAGTTTACCTTCCCTGCAGACATCAAAGAAGGGCTTTGCCTGGTCTATCGTCGCACAAGTCATCTATTACCTACTCGTCTGTTACTACGCCTTCGTACAGGTGAACTGAAAATGGAAAATGTGAGAAATAATCAAGGTTGCCAGATTGTATTTGGGGAGCTCTACAAAGACCTGTTACTAGAATTACGGTTATGATTTTGGCCCTTTCTAGAAACATGAATTCAGTTAGTAGAATGCGTTCCAACCCTATCCAGGAGTATACAAGAGGTGCTATATCACCATTGTTTCTTAAAGCTGAATAGTACTCCATGGTATACATATACCACATTTTACTAATCCACTCATGTATTGATGGACACTTGGGCTGTTTCCACACCTTTGCAATTGTGAATTGCGCTGCTATAAACATTCGGGTGCAGGTGTC
>RJWJ010034951.1:0-16950 GCA_004363605.1 Indri indri | reverse complement strand
TGGCAGATTTATTTAACCACTTTCCTCCTAAGGGCATATAAATTGTTTTTGATGTTTTGCAGTTATAAACATCCATGCTTGCATATTTGTGCTAGTATCTTCATAGAATACATTTCAAGAATGGACACCTCTGGGCCAAAGGGTATGCCCATTAAAAAATTTGAAAGCTAATACCAAATTCCCCTCCCAATTTTTATCATACACTCTTTGCTGGTGTTCCTCTCCAGCATCTGTAGATGCTCCAAATGCCAGAATTATAAAATATTGGAAAGAAAAGTCCTTAGAGATGATCTATTCCTGTTCCTTCATTTTACGGACCAGGAAAACCACGCCTAAGCTGAGGCAAGGGGCTACACACACAGCTTGTTCGGGCACAGCTGGGACACAGCAGCTCTCCAGGCTCTTGCTCTCTGTCCAGGGTGTGCAGAGGGCCTGGCAGGGTCTTTCCGAGGCGTTCTCGGGAAGGTCATTCCTCCTCCTGCTCAGCGGGCCTCCCTTTGCTCCCCCAGGATCATTATCAGCCCAGCGCTGGCGAGATCAGCAGGCTTTTCAATGGAGCATCACACCACGCCTGGGTAAGCAAGGAGCTGGGAGCCAAGGGAGCTTTCCCTTGACATTTGTATCCAAAATTGAATTCAGTCTGCTCAAAGGCTTGCTACACTTTCAAAGTATGCCTCTCCTACCTCCCTTCTGCTCAGCACGGCCAAGTCATAGACCTAGGCAGAAGAAAAAAAGAGGTATTTTGTTGCATGTAGAAATAACACTTCAGTGTTCAGCCATTCTTGGTAGGCCAGCTCAGAAACACTTCGCCTTTAATAGGAGTAGCTTTGGGAGGCCACAGGCAGAAGGCCCTTCTGGGGCCACCCTCAAGCTGGTGGGGCCGATTCTCTAGAATGTTACAGAGTGCATGAACACAGGTGCCATCTCATCTCATGGAATCCTTGCAGGGTAGGGTGGGTAGGGAGGTGATGAGACTTTCCATGCTCAAATGCTCACTGCTGGCCAAGCCGGGGCCAGAAACCATCTCTCCTGACTCTATCTCCAGATGTTTTCCTCTTTCTCATCAGTCCCTGCCCCATGCTCTACCCTGAACAGCCACAATGGACCTGGGTCCTCTCTTCTCAGCCTGCTGCCCATATCCTTAGCCCAATGTCATTATGGGCATTAAAAAAATAAAATAAAATAATAACCCAAACTCATTTGCTTATGTTACCCACTTATTTTAAAAAAAATCAATTTGGACATTTTAATTCTATTTATTTTTCTTCCCCTCTTGTCTTGCACCCTCGCATTCTAATTACAATGTCTTCTTCACATACTGGCGCCAAGAGGCCAAAATTCAAATAGAAGAAAAGTCTCCTATTTTTGCTATATGTTGCCAGATAGTTTATGCTGCTATACCGGGTTCCTCTTTTTGGTCCTGCTTTCTATTTTTCTGATGTTTCTTTATTCTGGAAAGAAGGAAAAGAGGTATCACAGTAGGAAAAGATGGTGGAAGGGAAAGAGGGAAGCAGAAATACAAAATAAGGAGTTATTTCATATTGTATTAACACAGCATTATAAAATGTCAGTATGAGGCTTCTCACTATGTCATCCTTGGCACATCCTCACCCCCATACGCAATTCGACAGGCTTTGTTGATTTTCACCTCTGCAATATTTCTCAAGTTTGTTTCTTTCCATTTCAACCATCATCAACCTAATTCAATCTTCCCCAATTGGCTCCTGTCAAGTGGCCTCTCTAGTGTGTTTCCGCACTATCGATACAGTGATCAAAAATGGACTTTTACGCCTCAGGCTAAACCCTGTAGGGAATAATAATAACAATCATCATCACCATAGTTAAAACTTCTGAGCACTTACTACGTGACAGGCACTATTTTTAATGCTTTCGTGTCTAATTCACTGAATCTTCACAATAACCCTAGAGGCAGATATTATTATCACCCTCATTTTAGAACTGAAGACATCAAAGCGCAGAGACGTGTGTGATTTGCACGAGGATACACAGCAATTTAAGTGGCAGAACTACTTGAAGAACCCAGATCTGAAGGAGTTATCAAAAAATACCCCCGTAATTAATATCTGTACATATGGCAATGCAGGCGGGGTCACAATCAAGTGTAAATTGTTGTATAGACCCCACAGGACAGCAAGTGAGTTGCTTCTCCCTGATTGATTGGAAGTAGGTATCTGGACTGCCGGGTTGAGAAGGATTGCGAGGCTGCCTCTGGGTCCAGTGGGAAACTGGGAGGGATGAAGAGGGATGCCTGTTTGGGCTGGGTCCTGGCTGGAGCATGGCGTGTACTTGTTTTCTATTGATGGTGCAACACATTACAGTTATGGAGATCTGAAGTCCCAAAGGGGTCTTGTGAGGCTAAAACCGAAGCGTCGGCAGCTTTGCACTTCCTTCTGGAGACATTCGTGGGGAATCTGTTCCTTGCCTTTCCTAGGTCCCCAAAGCTGGCCTCATTCCCTGGCTTGTGACCCTTTCCAGCAATGGCATCGTTCTCTCTCCGCTTCTCTTCTCACACCTCTGACTCTGATCCTCCTGCCTCCCTCTCCCACTTTTATAAGAACACTTGTGATTGCCTTGGGCCCACCCAGATAATCCAGGATAATCTCTTCATCAGAAGATCCTCACCTCGATCACATCCGCAAAGTGCCTTTCGCCATGTAAGGTAACATATTCACGGGTTCCAGGGACCAGGGCTAGGGTATCTAGGGTGGTGGCATTATTCTGCCTACCACAGGGGATGATGGCATCATGTGGTGTGAGTGCTTCCCTGGACCCAGGCTCTAGCCCTGTGAACAGAGGGACCCCGGTCTTATTTACTTTGGTATCTTTCACGTCTGCCACACAGTAGGTGTACAAACCTTTGATGAATGAATAAGTGAAAGAACTGAACAACAAACACATAGAATAATAGTGTATCTCTCTTAGGAGTGTAGGGAAATGCTACCATTTTTAACATGGAAATCTGGGGAAGAATCATTTTTTTAATCTTAATGGGATCCCACACTTTGGGCAATGCCAAAATTTATGGCAGTAGCTGAGATTATTAGCATTAAGCAGATCTCAGTGCTGAACGAACTTTTGCATTTGCCAGGCTTTTCTTGATATCATTGTTTTTTAACTGCACCAGAGGGCAGAAGTCTGTTGAAGAAGAAGTAGGTAGAATCCACTTATTCCCACAGAAGATGGTGGGAAGGAGGGGTGAGTTACAAGCCCAGCAAAGGGCTCAGTCTCCCATGCAGAGAGCACTTACTTCTTCTTCCCTGGCTGTAGCAGTTGTCCCTGGAGCATCACCACTCAGTTCCAGATACGTTAGATCTTCCAGGAACTCCCACTTTGCTCCAGATTTAGCTGAAGATTCTTAACAGCATTTGCAAAGTCCCACCTGCTCTGGCCTTTTTTTTTTTAACCTCTCCAGCCTTGTCCCTCTCGCCCACCCCCATGCTTGTCTCACTGGCTTCCCCAGAACATCCACGGCCAACCACCCTCCTGCTCAGAGCCTTTTGACATGCTAGTCTCTAATTCTGGAATACTCCTGCTACCTTCTTTTGGCCAATTAATTCCTACTTATCCTTGAGGCTTAGCCTAAAATCACATCCCGAAAGATATTTTCTTTAATCCTCAAATCTAAATCAGCACCCTCCACTCCCCACCCAGGTCATTTAAAAAAAAAAAAAAGGGTGTAGTGTCAGGAACTTGGACTGTGGACTCACACTACTTGACTTTGCATTCTAACTCCTCCACTTGTTAGCTGCGTGACCTTGGGTAAGAAAGACGTGTCAACCTCCGTGTCTCTATTCCTCATCTCTAAAATGGGGCTGATGGTAGCACCTGCAGCAGAGGATTGTTATGAGGATTAAGTGAGATAACCCATGTAGAAAGCTTGGCAGAGTGCCTGCATTATTTATTTTCCTTTATAGCATTGATCAAAATTGTAACTATAAAATTATTTTTGTTATTATTTGTTCAATATCTGTTTTCCTACATGCCATACGGTGTCTCTCTTGTTCTCCACTGTGCCCACAGTGCCTAGCACACTACCTGCCATGTTGTAGGCCCTCTGTAGATATTTCTTGAATGGAGAGATGGATGGATGGATGGACATATGCCCTATTCCTGGGCTGGGTCCATAAAAATGTGCCCCTTTGTCAGGAAATAATCAATATTATTAAAGAACACTGTGTAGAAATTTTTTGATCATCATATTTTGAGCTTATTAATGGTTTAAAGTTAGATCTTGTTAGGTCCAACACTCACCATCTTTCCCTTTCTGGGGCCTGTTCTCATGCAGGGCTTCGTGATGCTCATTGCCAGGCAGATTTATGAAACATCTCAACAGAGCTTACATTCCGTATGTTACAATTTACACATTCCTGCTGGGGTCAGGGTGGGGAATGGCATGTGTGCTAATAGCTGCATTTCTCACATGAACTTTCACATAAACCCTCTTTCCAGCTCGTTTTACTGATGCATTATGATATAGTTTTATAAACGGTTTTTTCAAGGTCATGAATGAACTCTTCCTAATTTCCAGTTTTAGAGGATTACAAGTCTAGAAAGGGCAGCTAGAGGTTTCTTACCCTACCCCTTCCACCCGTTGGAACTCTATCTGAACCATCCTAGCAGATCTCCAAGGAAACAAAGCACCATTTTCGGTGGAGTCTCACAACCTCTCTCTGGTTCCGCCTTCCTTAGGTCTCAAGGATACTATGGCTGTATGTGTCAGTCGTGCATATTTTATTCTAAGTATGCTTGAAGTCCTGGAAAAAGTGCCCTTTTGTAGAGAACATCCAATGAAGTCGCCAAATCCAAATAGCCACTGTTGAACCAGTTCGCATGTCGCTGGAAACCTCCCACGGACTGCTTGCTTCCTGGCGAGGAGGCAGACCAACATCGGTCTTCCTGTGCCTTAATTTTCTTTCTGACCTGAATTGTCAGTCAAACTCTATCTTTGTTCCATTTGTCAAAACACCATTGTTCTCTCTCCTCCCTATGGCAGTTTCTGTTCTATTGTTAAAAAAAAAAAAAATCAAAAGTCAGAGCAGCCTTGGGTTGACGGAAACAGTCTTCTTGACTGTGCAGTCTGGTTTGTGGCCCTGAGCCAGTCTCATCTTTGGTGTTCACACACCATGGAGACGATCGCCTGCCAAACAACCTTGGCTCTATGGGGAGACTACAACTCATAAAACAATTTGTGTCACCAATTGTTCTGTGTCAGGGCCACAACATATCAGATGGTGGGTTCCTACAACGGGGCGATCTCGTCTTCCAGCTATAATATCTTTACGTAAAATAATAAGCTCATTAGGAATAAAACATCATTTATCTAAGAGAAACATCTGGTAGGTCTGCTTTTTGAAGGGTCTGTGGCCCCAACTTGTTATTGAAAAGATACACGCTGTTTAGTGCTAACCTGGGCCTACGATGTTCAGAAACCTCAGTAGCAATTTTCATGTGGGGATGGAATAACTAAGGCATTTTAGATGCTGAGCAGAAATAGTATAATTCTGGATGCTCCCACAATAATGAATTGTTTCTCCTCTTCGTTAATGTTATTTGCCCAAAGAATGCATTTTAAAACAGAATTTACATTCAACACCCATATTAGGTTGGGTTCCAAATGCTGCTTCAGGAAAAAGTGATTTCTTCAAAAATCGATAAGTAATTTCTTTTCCTGTCCCTGTAAATTGGCATTCTAAAATTTGTTGGGATCACTTAGGAAATAGGTTGATTCTTGATTTTTAACAAGGATTATTGGGAATCGAATTGGGCACTTTAGGGGACTCCTGAAGAAAAGGTTCTAGCAACTTCCAGAGGGGAAAAAAATCTAGTTTCACATATGGACTCAAGACTCAGAATGGCTCTCGATTTCTCAAAAGCAATGCCAGAAGCTAAAAGCAAAGAGCAATGACTTTGAAAGCTGAGGAGAAAAAATTATTTCCAATGTATGATTACATGACCAGCTAAATACCAGTCAAGAGAAGGCTAGAATAAAGTCATTCGAAGACATACCAAACCCCTTCAAGTCCATCTTCACCTTTCTTCATCCCACTCTGGGCCCCAGGAGGCTGACCTGTGTGGACTGCATTATGGGTTCTTTGCTTCCAGTAGGTTTGGCCAATGGGAAATGCTGGCAGAGCTTGGAGGGAGAAGGAAGTATGAGGTCAGGCTATTTGTTCCTTGGCTCCTTCCCTGCCAAGTCAGCTCAGGTTAACTGTGCTCCTTTCAGGTCAGCCTTTCTGTAGGGCAGACCTCTCCACTTTCTCCAACAACTCCAGTTCCTCTGTCTGGGTACCGGGAATCACTCCCTCCTCTTGTCCCCTCTCTCAGCCACAGGGATGTAACAGGCTCCCTGCAGCATCTAGAGCCAGGGGACTTCACCACCCCTTGCTGGTTTCCCTTAGCCCTGCCCATACCTTGTTTTGTTTTGTTTTGTATTTTCGAGACAGCATCTTGCTCTGGCACCCAGGCTAGAGTGCAGTGGCATCATCATAGCTCACAGCAACCTCAACTCCTGGGCTCAAGTGATTCTCCTGCCTCAGCCTCCCAAGTAGCTAAGACTACAGGTGCATGCCACTATGCCTGGCTAACTTTCTTTTTATTACTATTTTTTGTAGAGACGGGGTCTCACTATGTTGCTCAGGCTGGTCTTGAACTTCTGGGCTCAAGCGATCCTCCCGCCTTGGCCTCCCAAAGTGCTGGGATAACAGGCATGAGCCACCACGCCTGGCTCCTACCCACACATTTTTAAATAGACCCTACGGTAAATGTTCCTCGATTACCCCCTTTGAGTGTGTTTCCTGCAGGATCTTGACCAACACAGTTGCCTGGGTGACCAGCGGATGGTTTCACTCACTCCTCTAAGGCAATATGGCAGTTGGGATCAAAGGCTTTAGAAGCACATCAACCTGAGCTCTGCCATTCTCTAGCTATGTGACTTTGGACAAATGACAAGCTGTCCATGCCTCATTTATAAAATGAGGATTTATGACTTTTCACCCAGGGTTTCTGTGAGGATCAAATGAAATATTCTAAGAAAACGTGTAATGCCAGTCACTTAACCAGCACTCTATAAAAGGTAGTTATTATTTCTCATTATTATCCTTGTGCCATTACTAGACTGCCAAGAGCTGCCTGTTCCACAAGGGGGCCAAATGACCCAAATGAAGCCCCAAAGCTTCACTTATGTACCCTGAAGGGGTGCAGAAGAAAGCTGAACCAAGTGGGAAGCTTCATGCCTGGCCCCCAGTGTGTCTTGGCTTGAGAGCACTGCTTGGTTGAAACCCTGACAGGCAGGGTGGAGCGTCCTCTGGCAGCTGCCTCCAAGTTCTGCCCACAGCCCTCAGTTCATGATCGTGGTGCTCTTTGCCAGAGATAAAGAAGTGACAGGAACCAAGACACATTTTTTTAGGAGAGTTGTGATCCCTAAAACCTCACTGAAGATGCATGGCTCTCTTCCTAAGCTTTTGAGTACTTGACTCCCTGCCTGGGGCATCTGACCCCCTCTCTCCTACCAACTGGATGAGAAGCCCCAGAAAGCCAACATCAATGGAGATCTGTCCTTTAGTGGATGTGGAAGGTGCCAATTTGCCCCTGTGAAGCCATTTTTCCTTTTTTACGGATAATATTCCATTAGCTCGACACTTCAGGGTAGTGTGTGTGATGGAAGGTGTAGAAGAGAGAGGTTGAGCATGAGAAGGCCCAGCTCAGTAAATGAGAGGTTAACGGGAGAGGGAAGAGCATAAACAGCATTCATGTTAAGGGCAGAGAGGGGAAGACAGAGACTTCAGCAATACAGGGTACAGCATCCTTAATTCAGAAGTGTGTGTGTGGGTACGCATGTGCACGTGCGAACGTCTGTACATAATTACGAGCCTCTGGGTTTTATAAATGCAAAAGCCTCTGCGTTTTCTTCCTCCTGTGCCCATCAGAAATGGCCTATCTCTGAGGTCTTTTGAGAGCCACCTTGTTAAAAACCTGAGTGGAGGCTTCCGTAGAGCTGCCTTTTGCTCTACTTAGACACAATATGGGTGTGCTCATACATTCCACCTCGGCTCTACTCAAACCTAGCACGTGAAAATGCAAGTTTGGAGAGGGAGGGACGGGAGAGAGAGAGACGAGGAGGAAAAATCACCTTGGGATTCCCTGAAGTGGCAAATTCTTTTGGTAACTCCCCCACAGTGTCTTGACACTGTTATTCACTGTAGTTAACAAAAAAAATAATAATTTCAGGGACACAGCACAGCCATTGTAGGCAGCAGGGTGTGCCAGAATTTGATACAGACAGGAAGTAGGTGGGTGAGACTTTAGTTGACGTTGTATGGTAGAAACAGATTCTGTGGCAAAGCAATGTAATTTCACTTTGGCCTGTGGGTCTTGACATGATTGGGCTGGACAATAGTTTGATTCTGAGGACAAGCTAACCCTAGGGCTGGAGCCCAAAGGGATCCCCAGCATTTAGTTATCTCCATGTCAGTTCCTCCTGGAATTCTATGCTACACCATCCAAACCGATGACTGCTACTCTGGCTACACCACACTCTACATAGCTAACAGTGGGCAAGCCAAACCTCCCAGCATCTGTTTCCTCGTCTAAGAAATGGTGAACCTCTAACTGAAATGTTTGCTGTGAGAAGTAGAGAGAATATACGAGACAGCCTAGGCATGCAATAAGTGATGGCCAATAATAATAACTATTATTATGAAAAAAAAAAGAGGAGGAGGAGGGAGGAGGGAGGGAGGAGGGAGAGAGAAGGAACACAAATTCTAATTACATAAAGAAGTCCCCCCACAGAGCCATCTGGGCAACGTAAGAGTGATTTTATAGTATGCTTTAAAAAAACTTACTTAACATTCTCTTAAATAAGCTTGCTAATTTTCCGGATAGGGTTATTTCTTTGTTTCTAAGCTTCAGCATTTTATTCTGTTTTAATTATACAATATTTTAGCTCTGACATCAAAAAGTGCATCATCTGTTTTTATCTTTTTCAGCTTCATCCACATCCTTGGTTACTGTTGCCCAGTAATCCTGGGGTCACCCAAAGTACTTATGTTCTAGAGACCTTTCAAAGTAAGCCAAGGCAGTGGTTTGAAAACTTGTTTGTAGACAAAAATACATTAAAACAACCAAGGGAGTGATTCCTCTCCGGGATAATTATTTTTAATGCCTTACTGGACACGTTTGAAATGCTTTTCAGGTCCTTTGGGAGTCAAATTAGGAGCAATTCTTTTTTGTCTTATTTTTGCATCTTGGAACTTGATCTTTGGTAAATGTCTGCATTTTTGCACATTGTGTAATACTCACTTCCCCCCACCCCTGAACACTGTCAGGATTTCATCAGTGTCAACTAGGCAACAAAAACACAGGGTGGAGAGGATTAATAATTTCTGTGTGACTTTCTGGTCATCTTCCTTTGGCTATGCTACTAAATGCAGCTCTAAAAGACTTGCGTTTTGGGGTTTGATCAGCCAGTCACTTCGAGCCAGTTCCAAACCAGAAGAGCTCCCCCTTTGGGCATCCTTGCTGCTAAACCTCTATGAGACATTGACTAATTCAAGCAGAAAGATGCTGTCTGCATGTTAGGTGTCTTTACATGTCGGATCCCCCTTGAAGCACGATGATGCTTTCCTAATTTCAACAATGTTGTGATTAGCTAATTATTGACATACCCACCAGAGGTCCTCTCTGTAAAACTTAATGAACTGGCTTTTAGCCTCCGTGAATAACACAGGGAGGAACTGAAGAGAATTCTTGGATCCGGTGTAAGTGAGGGTTGTTATAAGTTCTTATAGCAGAACTCGAGCATCCTGCCTTGATTATGACCAAGTCTTACAGCACAGCCAGACTACAAGTCAGGTGAGAGCTAGGACCGTGTATCTCTAGTTTGGTGGCTGGGTCTGTAAAAGGTATTCAGCAAGCGTATGCGAATGACCTAGATCACACACTAGGTGCCTTTAAGGAACTAGGGCAAACTTGACCTAACAGATGTTCATGTTTATCCAGTAATAATAATGATACACTGTGTTTATTTGGAACAGGACTAAATCGTTCATGCCGACTTCTAGATCCCAGTGCAAAATCCTGGATTCAGATCCTGTGGATTTATCACACCCACCGGAGGACATTGGCTTTATAAACCTCTGAATGGATTATCCTCTTCCATTAGAGTGGGCTCATCCTTTCCAAAAGATAACATCTTGCTTTTCTGGCCTGAATTCCCCTTGACTTCTTTCAAAACACAATTTGCAAAAACAATGTGTGAGAACACATGACAATGGGAAGTGCTCAGTGGGAATGCGGCAATAAATATGTCAGGTATATAAACTAGCTGATGATATTTATTTGGTTCTTAAGTAGAAAGCATTGGGATACGATACATGACGATAATTTTTCAACATCTCAGATTTCTCCGTAACACATATATGTTGGCAGACCTTAGTGAATCACACTAATTTATTTGTAAATCATCAAAGGAAAGCATAAAATATATGTCTCCAGGCAAGCGAATGGACTGGGGAGCCGAATTGGGCAATAGCAATATTTTCTTACACCAGAAGTAAACATGTCAACATGGTGACGAGGGTTTGTCCCACTCCTGGCTGAACTTTGAGGGGTGAGATGGCTAATACCAAGGGACCTAGCTTTGTAGTCCTTTCTCACAAAGCATTCCATGATTCAAGAGAGGGACAATCTGCAGTGTGACATGGAGAACCAGGCCAGAGTAGTATTTCTTAATGGAGAGTCCTACGGTGTTGTATTAATTACAGCAGTGGTTCAGAATTTTCTGTTCCTTGATAGGTTGTAGTTTTTAAGTAGGCACACATTTTTTAAATTTAATGTGATATAAAACTGAGTTCCAAGGAATCCCGATTATGTAAGTGGTAAAAAATGATGTCGGGGAGAAAAAGCAAAATATGTGCATATCCATAGATGCACCATGAGCCGATGTTCGAAAGATGATCTTTGGGAACATAAAAGTTTATGCTGTCCTTGACTTGTGTGGTTTTAAAAAATACTAGCAATATTTAGGGATCTTGGAGCACATCAGAACAGAAACTCTTTGCCCTAAATTTGTGTGTACTCTCTGGCTTTCTCTCTTATTGCTCCACATGGATTCCTCCTCTTTTCTAATTAAACTAGTTTACCCACAACTCCCTTTGTGGACTGCATCCCTGCAACATGCCTTGTCTCTCCTCATCTCCTTATTTCTTCTCCTGACATTTCTTAAGTCTGAGGAGAGACATCCTCCAGCTCCACTGGGGTGGCATGGAGCAATCTAGCCACAGGCCTCCTCCCCCAGGAGGTTTTTCTTTTTACCCCATTAGAAATGATGTCTCCATCTCTTCTACTAACAGACCGGGGCAGGGGTTTCTCAACCTCCGCCTTAGGCTGGATAATTCTTTGTTCTAGGGGTGCTATCCTGAGCAGCATCCCTTGCGTCTACCCACTAGATGCCAGTAGCGCTGGCAAGTATTGGCAGTCACAAATGTCTCCAGCCAGTTGCCAGATGTCCCCTGGGGAGCAAATCATCTCAGTTGAGAACCACTGCCCTAGAGCTCTCCCCAAATCCTTCAGATATTCTGAAGAACAACGGTCAGGTCCTTAGCAGTGTTTTGGTTCATGCCCAGAGTTAACTGATGATTAAGGAACAAAACATGCTTTTTAAAAATTACTAATAGGGAATTTCTGAAAATTAACAAATCAGGTTAATTTGAATCTGGTCATATCACCCAGAAAACCACAAAAAAGGATTGTGTGTGTGTGTATGAAATATATACACACACTTTGTATGCATATAAAATATATACACACACTTTTTTTTTTTTTTTGAGACAGGTCCTACTCTGACACCCAGGCTGAAGTGCAGTGGCACCATCATAGCTCACTGTAGCTTCAAACTCCTGGGCTCAAGCTATCCTTTCCTGTCAGCCTCCCGAGCTGCTGGGATACAGGTGTGAGCCACCAAGCCTGGCTCAGAAAGGGACTGTATTACTGCCTTTCTCCTCTTAGAAAGAATTTATAGAATTATAATTTTAATACTATGGACATTGGGTTGAAATGAGAAACCACCAGTCAGAGAATGTCTTTGCATCTTTTGAAACATCACTGTTGAAATCACTAAACGTTGTCTGATGATCCTTATAGAAAGGACAGTATAAGTTCCTCTTAGACTTTAGTACTAGAAAAGTCTGTTTCTTCTGAAAAACCAGTTTCCTTTTTTATTGTATAATGTGAGATATGTAATTAATGCTATTTTCCCTTTTTGACTTGGCTATCAGGAAGCCCAGAACTAAGTTTTATGCTCAATTACAGTAACTATCCTTCTTCTTTGATTTTTAATATTAATCTAATCTTTTCTTCTTCTTACTAGCTCCACTTAACTTTTGTCTTTCATCCTTGCTCTAATGGCTTTCTTAAATTCTTTTTTATAAAATAAAATTTTAAGTAAGTGGAATCCTTATCATTTACCATCAAAAGTAGGGTACTTTTGAGAGTAAAAGAACAATTAATAATTAAGTTGGGACAACAGTTTAAACTGAGACTGTCTTGGGCAAAATCAAAGTGTGGTATCACTTTAAATATAAATAATAAATGTAACAGATAACATTTATTCCATTCCCAGGTTGGGGATAAGCAAAGATAAACGTGTGCCCTACATAGGGAATCAAAGCTAAATTATGTGCTTCTTATTTATCTTGTGTCACATCTGTTGAGTAGAGTTTAATATTTATCATCTCTTGGGAAATTTCATAATTAGCCTCTGTATCAGTAGAGGAAAAAATACTGGGCTTTCTGAAATGTATTTAGTTTCTACCAAGGGGGGTGTCACTTAGATCTGGAACAGTGATCACAATAGAAGTTTCATTGGTTTGTGATTTATGGAGACTCGAGATAAAGGTACTATTGAGCAGTATCAGATTTCTAATGACTCTATCTTGTTTTTCCTAAGCAACTTCTCATAAACTTTGTAATATCTTGAACAGCAAGCTGATACTGTGTTCTAGCCTGTTTACAGAGCTATTAATAAATGCTATGTGGTAACTCCAGGAAGAGGATCAAGCTGCTTTTTCTCTCCATTGGCTAAAAACAATTTCCTCCTTATTTTGAAAAACACGGAATTACCAAAATCCTTGACATATGCTGGGTATTCTGAAAAGAAATCCACTAAAAATAAATGGGATTCAAAATTTTAACCTAAAGGGCTCATAGTCAAAAAGAAAACTTGTCAATGCCTTGATGGCAAAGTCTTTTACATATGAAAGAATGAGATTTCAGTATGGTGCATGTGAGTTTAAAAGAAGATGGAAATTCCTTTCTGTCTGCTCAGAATCATGCATAAATTCAAGCTCTTGCTGGCTGATCTGTTTCTTGAAGTCATGATTAATATTGTCTATTTAGAAAAATAAAAAGTTTAATAACTACCAGTTATTGATTTCCTACTACATACCAGGCATCATGTAAGCACTTTACATATATAGTTTTAATGTGTCCTCAAAGCAATTCTGTGAGGTGACAGTATTATTTGCCCCATTTTACAGTTATGAACATCAAGGCTCAGAAAGAATAAGGGAGTCCCCCAAAGCTATACAGAAAATAAGGAGCAGAGAAGGATTTAAACCCAGCCATTGGATCCCAAAGCCCTGCTCTTTACACCATTCTGTACTTATACAGTAAGAAGCTACCCATGTGAAAATTCTAAGGCTCAGCTCTGGGCCCAAGAAGATGGCCAGAGAAGGGTAACAGTAACAGTAACAGTAACAGTGACACTTACATAGCACATACTCTATGCTAGGTAATATTTTGAAAATGTACACACATAATCTAACTTACTTCTTACAACAGCCCTGAAAGTAAGGTACTATGCCCACTTAAAAAGAAGAACCATGAGTGCAAGAGATGTGCCCCAGTCCTTGGAACAGACATATTCTTTTCCACATGTTCACATGTAGCAGATGTCCTGATGGTCCTCTGTATTGTCTACCACTTGAGTTTTCACATCACTTTAGGATGCTTTATTTCATTTCTCTTTATCATCCTCATTTTACAGATAAAGTTACTAAAAAATTCAGAGCTTAACTTATTTCCCCAAGGCCATAGTCACTGGCAGAGACTGGACTTGAACCCAGGTGTTTTATACCTACCCCAGGATTCTTTTGTCTGGATCAGGCTGCACACCTGAAGTGCAGCTGTAAGGAACAATGCAATCCCAAGCTTTTCAAGCTGATGTTAACCTAGACTTCTGTACTGAAAAGAAGCAGCTAAGCTTGGTTTTGAAGCAAAAGCCACACTTTTCCTGTTTTAGGGCCCAGGTGTAGGGCAAAATGATTTAAATTTCCTTCAAGGTGGAAAAACCTCATTTAAGGTCAGACTCATTGGCAAAGGCTTTTCTTCCTGCCTTTCTCCCTGATCTAACAAGAATGAAGATTGCTACCTTTTCTTAACTCACACCAATATCGACAGTAGGTCTAGAACTTATCAATTAACTAGAAGTAAAGTAAAACATAGAATCTATCTCTATATAGGTAATAGCCACCATTTATTGGGTACTTTCTATGGGCTAAGAAATTTACGTGCCTTACCTTATCTAGTTCTTACAACTTGAATAGGCGCTGTTGTTATTTTTACCTTGAAGAGGAAAAAAACTGAGCTTTTCAGGGGTTAAGTAACTTTCAGAGTCGCTCAGCTAGTGGTGGTGATTTCAAGCCCAGCTCTATATAAACAGCTGCCCTGCTGATTCCATAAAGCCCAGTCTTGTAAGCAGAGATTTATCCAGACCAAGCACTCCAAATCCTTCAAACCCTTCCTGCTTCTAGACAGTAGAGTGGAATACTTACTGAACATATTGAAACACGATAGTGTGGCAGAAGGTGAAAAGAAGTGAGGGCTCTGTTGCTCCCCATCCCCATCTCACCCTTAGTTATTCTCTAGTCTAACAGATCTTCTTGTTCCTTTATAGCAGTTATTACTATCTGAAAGTGTCTCATTTGTTTCCTTGCAATTTGTCTTTCATTCCTGCTGGAATACAAGCTCCGTGAGAGCAGGGCAGAGCCTGTCACGTCACTGCTGTAGTCCGACTCTCTGCTATAGTGCCTGGCAATCCTCATTGCATGGTGCATGAATGAATGACACCAAAAGGATGAGGATAAACCTAATAGAAAAAAAGCCTGGGGCGGGGGACGGGCTGGGGAAGGCAGCTATTCCCTTTTTCTGGTGGACAACTTGATTTTTTAAAAAAAGGCTTGAGAACGATCATTTCTAAAAGGCAAAAAAATGCCCTGATTTGCCAGGATTTACAGAAAGCCATGATTATGAGCTTTATGAGCAATTGCTTCTTAAACATTTTGTCTGATTTTTGTCTTGGTAAACCTCTAACAGGAATTCCGTCGATTCCCCTCCCTCACTCCCCCAGCCCTCTCCTCATCCACCTCTAGTGAACACACATCTTTCTCCGGTGCTGACTGGCAGCTGCAATACCCTTCGCAGAAGGCCCAGGTGGCTCTTCACTAATGGCTAATCTGTTATCTCTACGAAGAGCCAGTGCCTCTTCTGGTTGGATTTTTGTGAAGCTAAATTAACCTCTGAGGAAAAAAAAATGCGTTCTACAGAAAGCAATGCCTTTTGCCTTCTATTCCTCTCTTTTTTCCTTATTCTTTTGCTCCTAATCAAATATATCCTGCATACATTTCTTTAAAAAAATATCTACAGAAAACTCCAAATGCAATCTGTTGAGATTTTTCTTTTCCATCACATTTTTTGAATCACCACAATGTGAACAGGCTGCCCTAAAGAATATCCCCTTCCTGCCCTGTCGCGCCGCCACTCCCACCCCATATTCCTAACTCAACCTTGCATATTTTTACAACATATATTCAGTTTTAAAGATAATACTGATACCTTGTTTTATATGAACATTTATACGCCAGGACCCTGGTGAGGGACTGACTTCATTGGGATACTTTATGGCTTAATACATCCGAATGATTTATATCTCGTTTTGTCTAAGCATTTATGCTAATAAATTTAACAGATTCCCCAGTACTGCCTGGTCCTTCGTTTTCTTCAGGGGGTCAAAGTGAGAGGAAAATAAAGCAGCGTGTTACTAACGAAATTGGCCCAACTCATTTAGAACACAAATAAAATTACAACGCAAATAAAATCTCTGATTACAGTTAAGTTGCAGCAGCAGTCAAAAAAGAAAAGAAACGGAAAAAAAAGTTCCTAGATCTAGGTAGATTTCTGTAATTAAGCTATTTCTCAAAGGGGAAATCACAAACGTGGCAGAATATTTAGCAAGCTAATTTACTGAGGAATATTTTGTTCCTATATAATTAAATTCAACACTGAAGAAAAACTGACAACTATTAAACTGAGTGCAGTCCAGAGAGGGAAGGGGATGAGATAAAATCCAGTCTATAAAACATATTCCATTATCTTTTATAGGCTAAAAAAAACCACGAAAGAAATACTTGGAAAGAATTTTCTAAGATGGAAAGATTTTAAGATTGTGTGGGGATTTTTTTTTTACAGGTGCAGAATAAGTTTTTTTTTTTTCTTCTCTTGGTTTTTTGTTTTTTTTTTTTTTTTCCTTTTCTCCATTTTTCCCCTGTTGTTTGCAAAGTTGAATCTGGGGTCAGGAGTTCTAATTGTAACCTCAGACTGGAATTCCAGATGGTGCGCTTAGGACTGGAAGCAACTCTCAGTTCATCAATTTCATGGGCCTACGTATCTGCTCTAGCCACCGCCTGGCCCCCGTCCCCACTGTGGCATTAATGCAGAACAAATTGAGACATATCCTCTATATAATTAGTTCCAGAATTTAAAAAGATTTACGGTATAATAATAGAGGCAGCGCTGCGGAATCCTTTCACTGAGGACTCTCGGGGAGCTCGGGGACCATCTCGCGGTGGCATCGGAACAGACGGGTAACCCCGGCGG
>RJWJ010034950.1:0-16957 GCA_004363605.1 Indri indri | reverse complement strand
TCTCTCTCCCCCCCCTTTCCCTTTCCCTTCTTTCCTTTCCTTTCTCCCTCCCTCCTGTCCTTCATTCCTCCCTCCATCTCTCCCTCTTGCTCTGTCACCCCAGGCTGGAGTGCAGTAACACAATCAGAGCTCACTGCAGCCTTGAACTTCTGGGCTCCAGCAATCCTCCTGCCTCAGCCTCCCACAGTGCTGGGATTATAGGTGTGAGCCAGTGCACCTGGCTCTGGTGGTTTTCTATAGTGATAAAGTTTGATTCTGTTCTTTTTCTCATTTGTGTATCTGCTCTACCAATGAGTTTTTTACTTTCATGTATTTTCATGATAGTAGTTGTCATGCTTTTGCTTCAGATGTAGGACTCCCTTGAGCATTTCTTATAAAGGCAGTCTAGTGGTGATGAATTCCCTTAGATTTTGCTTTTCTGGGAAAGTCCATTTTGTCTTCATTTCTGGTAGTGTTGCTGAGTATAGTATTCTTGGTTGACAGTTTTTTTTTTCTTTCTTTCTTTCTTTCAGCACTTTGAATATATCATTCTATTTTCTTTTGGCCTGTAAGATTTCTGCTGAGAATTCTGCTGTTTGTTTGAGGGGGATTCCCTTACATGTGGTGACACTTTCTTTTGCTGTTTTTAGAATTCTCTTTTTCTTTGACATTTCACAATATGGTCTGACTATATTGTGCAGTGGAGAGGACATTTAGGGTCGAATCTATTTGAGAACTTTTGAGGTTCCTGATCTGGATGTCCATATTTCTCCTAAAAGTTAGGAAATTTTCAGCTATGCTTTTTCCCATCTCTTTCCCCTCACAAGCTGCCATTATCGAATATTTGTTTGCTTAATGGTGTCCCCATAGGAACAGGCTTTCTTCATTCTTTTTTATTCTTTCATTTTTGTCTGACTGTATTATTCCAAAAAAACTATCATCAAGTTTACAAATTCTTCTTCTTGATCTAGTCTATTGTTGATGTTCTTGATTGTATTTTTTATTTTATTCTTCGAATTATTCACTTCCAAGGTTTCTCTTTGGTTGTTTTTTATTGTATCTACTTCTTTCTTGAATTTCTCATTCAGATTATGAACTGTTTTCTTGATTTTTGTTGAATTTTCTATGTGTATTTTCTTGTATCTCACTGAGTTTCCTTAAGATCATTATTTAGAAATCCTTTTCAAGCATTTTGTAGATTTCTTTTTCCTGGTTGTCTGTTACTGGGGAGTTATTATGTTCCTTTGCAGGTGTCATGTTTCTTTCCCTTTTCAGGATTTTTGTGTCCCTTTATTAATATCTTTGCATTTGTTCAAATAGTCACTTCTTCAAATCTTTTTTTGTAGCTTTCTTGGGGAAGGACTTTTCTGTAGATGTGTCCTATTGTGTCGGTTGGGTAGGGTGCTTTGGTTTTGGTTCTGAGTGGGCACAGTGGTGTAGTCTTGGTGTGATTTCTTTGGCTGTAATCAACATTGTTGGTGTCTGTGAATGCCTCCAGGCCTAGACTGTGAGTGTTTGTGGAGACAGTGACTTGACTTTGTTGATGGCATGGGCCTCAGGTAGGACAGTTTTTGGGCACTGTGGGGTGTGCACACTGAGTGCAGCAGCTCCTTTGATCAAGGGGGTGGGGTTGCCAGGTGTGCCAATCTCCAGGTCTGGGGGGACACGTGATACGTGATGCCTCTGCCAGCCGAGGAGGTGGCTCACCAGTGGCAGCAGGAAGGGGGCAGCTGACCCACAGGCCTTGGGGAACATGTGTGTTGGCTCTCCCAGTCCTGGGGATGGCCTTCCCACTGTGCTGGACCACCTGTTCCTTGGAGTATAGAGTGATGTGTGGGCTTGAGTGCCAGAGCCACAGTTATACTACTTGGTTTGGCTGGGGTTAAGGCCTTTCACCTCTTTGTGTGAGTGTGATGGGACGAAGGTGGGAGCCCAGGGATGTGAAGATACAGGGGCTTTTGGACCCCAAGGCAGTATGCACTTCATCAGTGGCTCTGTTCTCAAAATGACACCATGCCGTAGCAGCTATGGTCCTGGGGAGTGGGGCCACCCAGCCGGAGTTCTATCTCTGAAGCAATGCAGCCATGTGGACTCAAGGCATCTCCTGTACGGGGCTCAAGGCTTGTGAAGACTGTGGAACTCTCTTGTAACTACAATTGCAGGCATCTGCAGTGGTAATGGGGACTGCTGGTGATTTTCGCTTATCTTTTCCCTGTAATAGCTGAGCTGAATAAGATAGTTCCATTCCAGCAGCACCTCTAGAACTGTCTGTCATTGTTCTCTTTCTTTTCTTTTGTTGCTTGAAATTTATTTGGCAAGGAAATCTAGTCATTTGTCCTGTAAAACATTTTAGCCTGGAATTTGCTGATTGCATTCTCATGACACTCTCTAGCATGTTCCCCTGGCCCCTGTATTTCCTTTTAATTGGTAGTGGGACTTCAAGTCTTTTTTTTTTTTTTTTTTTTTTGAGACAGAGTCTCACTCTGTTGCTCAGGCTAGAGTGCCGTGGCATCATCTTAGTTCACTGCAACCTCAAACTCTTGGGCTCAAGTGATCCTTCTGCCTCAGCCTCTGGAGTAGCTGGGACTACAGGCATGTGCCGCCATGCCCGGCTGATTTTTTCTGTATATTTTTTTTAGTTGTCCAGCTAATTTCTTTCTATTTTTAGTAGAGATGGGGTCTTGCTCTTGCTCAGGCTGGTCTCGAACTCCTGAGCTCAAGCGATCTGCCCACCTCGGCCTCCCCAAGTGCTAGGATTACAGGTGTGAGCCACTGTGCCCAGCCGGACCCCAAGTCTTGATAAAATTTAGGATGGATTCTTTCAGCAGGACTATTTAATGGGTGGTGTCCCTTCCGATCTGCATACTAATTGGATTAGTCAGATTCTCCAGAGAGACGGAACCAATAGGATATGGATAGATGATAGATACAGAGATGAGGGGATTTATGACGGGAATGGACGCATGTGATTGCCGGGGCAGGGAAGTCCCACGATAGGCTGTTTGTCTGCAAACTGGAGATCGTGGGATGCCAGTAGGATGGCTCAGTTGAAATCTGACGGCCTCAGGATCAGGGAAGCCAATGGTGTGACTCTCAGGCTAAGCCTGAAGGTCTGAGAACCTGGGGGTCTGCTGGTGCAAGTCGCACAGTCTAAAACCCAGAGAAACTAGAGTTCTGAGGTCCAACGGCAGGAGAAGAGGGGTGTCCCAACTCCAGGAGTGAGAGAGCAAATTTGCCTTTCCTCTGCCTTTTTGTTCCATCCGCGCCCCAGGTAATTGAATGGTGCACTCATGGTGGATCTTCCCCACTCAGTCCACCGACTCATACCTCAGCATCCTCACAGACACACCCAGAAGTAATGCTTTACCAGCTATCTAGGTATTCCTTAATCCAGTCAAGTTGACACTGAAAATTAACCATCACACCAATGAAGAACAGCCAGTTGGTCTAAGGCTGTGACCGTCCATGGCAGGAGCCTCGGGGCAGCAGCCAATGGGGTCACTCTGAGTCCGGGTGCAGGGAGGCGCACTGACGGGATCAGGCGGCTCCACCATCTGCTCGGCTCCTGCATGAGCGGGGCTCTGAGGGCAATCAGATTCCCCGAGTGCCCTCCCCTCCTGTAGGGCCTGGTGGTGGCAGGAGCTGAGCCCCTCGCCTGTGTGCTAGTCCTCCCGGGAGGGAACTTGCAGGAGGGGCCCAGCTGGCTCCGCTCAGCAGCTCCCTGGCACCAGCTGCCCCCTCCTAGGGCTGGTGGCAGGGGAGTGTGAGGGCCAAGCTGAGGGGATCGGTACCTCCACATTCCCCTAGGCTGCTGGGTGGAGGATGCTGGCACTGCCCTGCCTGGGAAATGCAGTGCACCCTGTCATGAGCTGGGGCGTTGATGGTGGCCAGGAGGGGCAGGCGGCAGAGAGTGCAGGGGATGGCCCTGGACTTGAGCAGGGAGGCTAGGAACTTGGACTTGGCACACTTCCAAAATGCTTAGAACTCTGCCTCTGGTGTTCCCTTCCTCCTCCCTCTTCTCCACCTCTGTTGGGCTTTGAAAATGTCCTTGATCAGCCTTCTCTTGCTTCTTCCTTTTCCTGCCTTCCCCTCCCCTCCGCTGAGGCCCAGCCAGGCCCTCTGACCTCTGTCCCCTGCCAGTGTCTCCTGGCCTTGGGCCAGCTGGCCCCTCGCCCCTAGCCCACTGCAGCCCCACCACCCAGGGAATCTCTGGCAGTCCCTGGAAGCACCGCTTCACTCTTTCTCCCGTGCCCTGGGCACAGCCATACTGAGGGCCCTGGGGCAGGTTAGGACTCAAGACCCTGTGACCCTCGACCCTGGGCCCTGAATCAACATGGCCACACCCCCAGCCTCACTTTTTCTGAGCACGGAAGTCAGGTGGGCTTGAGAACACCAAGGAGGAAACTTGTCTAGAAAATTGGTGAGGTGCTTCAGCTTGTCACCGGAGCCCTCAGGCCCCCTTTGCCTGGCCCAGTCATTTTCCTAGCGCCTCTGCTCTCTCCCTTCTTCCCCCCTGCAGAATTTGCTTTCAGGATAGGAGCAAGCGTCAGTCATTTAAACCAGAGTGAATGATTTCAACTTTCTGTGTTCCTGCTCTCCTGTGGTTCCTTGCCTCCAGAGAGGGCTTGGGGGTTCTGGTAGGAGAGGTCCCAGAGGTCGCTTGGGCGCCTGAACTCTATGACAGAGGTGGTCGGTTATTCCCCCAGTCAGCAGGGTATGGGAAGGCATGATCGGGTCTCTAGTCTCGGGCCAGCAGGAAAGGAGGTTGTTGGGCTTTTAAGAGTAAGTCAATAAATAAAACACTTTTCTGCTTAAGTCTAAATCCATTGAAAAATAGACACAAGACGGATGGGAATAAAAATGTCAGCTTTATTACTGCTAAGACCTTGTCAGAGAATGTGGCTCATTTGGGAGACAAAATGGGCTTGCTAACGCCCCCTTGAATCACACGGATCCGCCATCACTGGCATAGGTGTGAACCCGGCCCCCTCGCAACGCAGGGACAGGTAGAGCACCCACATCCCGTGGATGGGCGGCTCCCGAAGAGGAGAGAGGAACAAGCCACACGTGCTCCGTAAGTCACGTTTCCTCTTCCCCAGGTAGAGACGGGCCAGGAGCATTATTAATAGAAGTTCCTTTTCCAGGGAAACAGGAGGAGGGAGTAAGTGTTCCTCCCCCACAGAGAAGATCTCCACCCTCTTCTCAGAATTCTTCCTCAGCATGACTGAGTGGGGCCTCGGGGGGAAGGGGCTGTGTATGAGAGAGAGACAGAGAAAGCACATAGATGAACTCTCCTGGATTCCCTTACTGCCCCCCAGCCAGGCCGCGCCCGCCCGCTTCCTGTTTCCTGCTGCCCATTCTCCACTGTGTCTCCCAGCCAGAGCACCCCCGCTACTCCTCTACCCGGAACTTTTCCCCGTGTGTCTGCCTCCTGTGGGTGTGAGGCAGGAAGTGTCCATTTCCCTCATTCCCTTACCTGGAATTAACCCTGACTTTTAGCTAGGCACAAGGCTACATTTTCCAGCCTCCCTCGCTGCTAGGCGTGGCGGTGCGATTAAGTTTTGGCCAAGAAGATGTAATCAGAAGTGGTGTGTGAGAGTTCTCGGGATTGCCCCTGTAGGGAGATGGCGTACCCTCTTTGTCTCTTCGTTCCTGCTGGCTGGAATGTGAACATGCCAGAGCGTGAGCAGCTGTCTTGGACCATGAAGTGGAAGCTGTGCAGCGACGATGGCGAAGGAGCAAAACAGGAGCCTGGGCTCCTAATAAGTTTGTGCGGCCACATTACCGCGCCTGCATTGTTCTCTCCCAGCTTTACGTGAGGGAAACGAATTTCTTTCTTATTTAAGCCATTGCTCTTCAGAGGTTTCTGTTACTTGCAGCCGAACTCAATCCTAATACAAAGCGGGTGCATAGGTGTTAGCAGGTTTACACACATGCCTACATGCACACACGTGTAAGAAAGTTTATTGGGAAAGTAGAAGAATGGATATCCATTCCTTTGCCAACTCGTGTGCAAGGCACCAGGACCTGAGAGGGAGAGAGAGGTGAATCGGGGAGACCTTGCCCTCAAGTAGGTTAGAGTCTGGGACATTGAGCTCATACACGTGTGAGGGACAATCAGGTTGGAACTTCCCAGGATGCACCTTCTGTTCTGTTACCATTTCCTGAAAAGAACCAGCTCATCTGTGATTCCAGGGAGGGCTGCTGTTTCATGGAGTTCAGCCCATAATTGAGGAAAACTGAAAGCAAGGCCTGCCCAGGAGAAAAATATGGAGCACCTGAGATAAGGAGGGGCCACAGTATCAGTATCAGGACATCAGTTGAACAGAACTGGTCACATAGGTGTGGTTGGGGGACTGGAGTGGAGAGAGCTGAGACAGCAGCTGTTCCAGGGTGGGGAAGCTCAGTCTCCAGAATGTAACTGGTCCAGCATCTGCTCAGACATACTCTGGCTCCCGGAGCAGCTTCTCCACGTGGGCCAGCAGCATCAGCATCATGTGGGAACAGATTGGGTATGCAAATCCAAACTCTGAGAAAGGGTCCCACCATGCTGTGGTTTTACCAGCTCTTCAGGTGATGCTGATGCATGCTAAAGTTAGAGAATCCTTACCCTCTGACCCGAGATAGGAAGGTGGGGAAATTCAGCACATAAGAGGCTAAAAATTCCAAATAGAATGTACTCCGAGCATTGAAGCCCCCTCCAGGACAAAAACTAATTTAAAAAATCAATGTGAACAAACCCCATGAGTAATGTGACTGAAGACCAGGTAGACCCTCCTAATTAACATGCACAGTCCACTTGTACAAGGACAGAGGGTACAAAACAACATAGATAAAGTCAGATGTGTTGGTGTAATGGCTTGGGAAGCTTCCAAATGCAGTGGACATGAACAGAGCAAATATTCTGAACCTGAATATAAAAGAACATCTTAACCTGATTGTGGAATAACATGACTGGGAAACAAAATAAAGACATGTTAAGTAACAGAAGGGTGGGCTCTGCCTACAATGTAAACCACAGAGCCTGAGTTTATTAGTGTTTATTCAGCACTGCCCAAGGGTGGCAGAGTACATGCTTAGCTCAGATGGCAGGGTGGGAGGACACTTAGAACAGTACTGGGTAGACGTGAGTACCCTTGTTCCTGGAGGTGTGAACTCTTTAACAGAGCAAGGCTTAGCCATTAGATTTCTTCTTAGAGGACGGTTTTTACCCTTTTTGGCTTAAGAATCCAGATAATCTAATAAAGATGTATCAATATCTGCACACACACATACACAGAGTATTTGATACAGTAATCAGGTTGGAACCTCATAGAATGCACCTTCTGTCATCTTTCCTGAAAACAACAAAAACCCAGCTTGTTTCTGGTTCCTGCCAGGGAAGACTGCTTTTTTATGGCATTCAGTTCACAGCTGAGGAAGACTGAAAGCAAGGCAGACCCAGGTGGGGAACACACCTAACACAGGCTGAGAACCCCTGAGGATGAAACAGCATTGAGGATGACACGGTCCTCATCACCTGTGTATTAGTTATCATTTGCTGTGTAACAAATTACCCCAGAATTTAATGGCTTAAAACAACAAACATTCATTATCTCAATTTCTGAGGGTTAGGAACTCAGGAGTGACTTAGCTGGTGGTTCTGTGTGAGGGTCGTTCATGAGGTTTTGGTCAAGGTGTCTGCCAGGAACCGGGGATCCGCCTCCTAGAGGAAGGGGCATCCTGCACATTGCAAGAGGTGGGAAATGAGACTTCTTCCTGCCGCGGAATCTCCCCTTCACGACCAGGGACTGCCAGACCCAGCTCTGCTCAGAGGCTCCAAGGAAGTACTCTGCATCTCCTTGACTCTCAATTACCAAAGCCCATGCTTTCCTCATTCATCTCTGTATGTATCCCGGGAGCTGGCACTGTGCCCAGCACTAGCTGGGTTCAATAGGCGTTTGCTAAATTAGTTATCTGACCCTCTCTGGGGAGTTATTTTCTACCTTGCATTACAGTCCTGCCTCAGCCTCCCTTCAAAGTGTGAATTTGAGGGGATTACTCACGTCTATAATCTCTCCAGGCATTAGCACAGAGCCCGCAGGAAGGAGAGCTTCAGCGGCTGTTTACCGAAAGAATAAAATAATGGCGCCCGATGCACATTCCTTGATTGACTGGGGCTCAGTAGACTTGAACATTGAAAGAAAGGTCTGCTTCCCCAACCTCGCCTTGAAATCACGGTTAAGCTCCCGCCACGTAGCCCCGTACCCCAACATCACCGAGGTTGAGAGAGCTGGGAATTCCACCTGACGCGCACGTTCCCGGAACAAGCAAGTACGCGGAGGTAGTAGGGCGGTGCACCTGGGCCATGCCGACCGTGCACAGCGGCCTGCTCACCCCAGGTCTCTGCCTGCGAAGCGGCAGGACCCTGCCGCTCTTGACTGCAACAGAGCCCCTCGGGCCTGAGGCCCAGCGCCCCGGCAGGCCTGCGGGCTCCGCGTGCCGCGGCTCTGGTACCACGCGTCCACACCGAGCGCCGAGATGCGGGACTACGACTCCCGAGATGCCGCGCGCCCGGCCGCTGATTGGCTGCGCGGCGGGGGCGGGAGCACGGGACGACGGGCGCAGTCTGCGCGTGCGCGCGGCGGGCGGCCGGCCGGATGGCGGCACTCGGCAGGGTGGCGGCGCTGTGTGCGGGGCGCGGGCTCTCTTGGAGGGCTGCGTGCGCGCCTGCGGGGCTCCGGGGCCTTTGCCCGCAGAGGGGCTACGCTGTGGGCCCCGCTCAGGTGAGAACGCCCGGGCTCTGGCAGAGCGGTGCCCAGGACTGGCGGCGGGGCCAGGAGACGCGGAGAGGGAGGGCGGCCGGCCGGGACGCTGCGGCATCCTCCGGCCTCCCGGGGAACGGCCTTGACTAGGCATCTGACCTCAAGTGCACTTCGTTCTTGCCTGGAGGCCCAGTGTCCCCGGCCTCCCCCTGACTCGCGTGCGATTTGCAGTGCCGTCGGCCTGAAGAAAAGTTACTCCGCTGGAGAGCGACCAAAACAAGCCCAGAAAACGCTCATCAGGATGGTTTCTTGGTCCCTTGCTGCTTTTCAACCCCAAAGTTTCTCAGCAGTTTCCTTGTTCCTCTTATGTTTTTACTGCTCTTCCTTTTTGATTTTCACAGTGGTAGCATTTTGGTTATGATTTTCAACTACGTTTGAAAGAGATTTGAGGTCTCGCGATGCACCCCCTCCGGGAGCCGTTCCTGTAGGTGGACACTCCAGAAGTAAATTTGGGTTTGGTGTGGCCTTGCTTGGGTGTAGAGGAGGATCTGTGGGACAAGAGGAAGAGAACTGGAGTAGGATCCTTAATTTGTGCAAGGCGCTGTAGTGATATATAAATTCTCAGAACCTTGGAGGAAGTTTGGAGGAAGGTATGACCTTGGTGTTAGTAAGGAAGCCGAAGCTTGGAGTCGTTTCTTTTTCTTTCTTTCTTTCTCTCTCTCTTTCCTTCTTTCTTTCCTTTCTTCCTTTCTTTCCCTTCCTTCCTTCCGTCCTTCTGTCCTTCCTTCCCTATTTCTATATTTCTTTCAACGGTCTCGCTCTGTCGCCCAGGCTGGAGGGCAGCGAACTCACCACAGTTCAATGCAACCTCGAACTCCTGGGCTCAAGCGATCCTTCTGCCTCAGCCTTCTGAGTAGCTGTGACAACAGGCACACACCACCATGCCCAGCTAATTTTTTCTATTTTTGGTAGAGACTGGGTCTTACTCTTGCTGAGGCTGGTCTCCAACTCCTGGCCTCAAGCAATTTATAACTGTTATATTGGTTCTTGTGCCTTTACAGGTCCTGAGATACCTCTAAGCGACTTCTCAGGTAGAGTAGAAAAGGGAAGAAAGGGATGTAGCACAGCATAGAGATTAAGAGTACTAGCTCTGGTGGGGCGCAGTGGCTCACGCCTATAATCCTAGCACTCTGGGAAGCGGAGGCGGGAGGATCACTTGAGCTCAGGAGTTTGAAACCAGCTTGAGCAAGAGCGAGAGCCCGTCTCTACTAAAACTAGAAAAAATTAGCCGGGTGTGGTGGCACGTGGCCTGTAGTCCCAGGTGCTCAGGAGGCTGAGGCAGGAAGATCGCTTGAGCCCAGGAATTGGAGGTTGCAGTGAGCTATGATGATGCCACAGCACTCTACCCAGGGCGACAGAGCAAAACTCTGTCTCAGAAAAAAAAAAAAAGAAAAAGAGTACTAGCTTTAGAATTGAATCCTGCCTGCACCGTTCATGAGCTGTTTGACTTAAGGCAGATTACTTAGCTTTCTGAGATTCAGTTTCCCCATCTAAATGGGATATGCACGCATGCAGTGTTTTTGTCAGAATAAATAAGATGATGTATGTGGAGTACTTTGCATAGTGACCGGCATGTAGCAAGTTCTCCCAAATGTGGAAGTAGTCGTGGTAGATAGTGAAGTGGATGAGAGTTGTAATGAGGTTTACTGTCTGGAAAACATACCAAACCAATTCTAGTTAAGAAGCAAAAACACAAAGGAATATCTTAGTGGTCCCTTCATTTCAAATTCATGTTAAAATTCCACATATTTTATCACTGCCACAAAAATGAACTTTAGAGCAGCGGTCCCCCACCATTTTGGTACCAGGGACCAGTTTCATGAAAGACAGTTTTTCCGTGGACAGGAGTGGAGGGTGGGGAGTCACGGGAGCGCAGTGAGGCTCTGCAGCCGGGTCCCTAACAGGGCACGGCCCCCTACTGCTCTGCGGCCCAGAGGCTTGGGGACTGCAGAATTAAAGGATCTGGCCTAATATTCAGGACTAGTTGGAAACAAAAAAAGTGATGCAGAAGAAAAGTTAAAATAGAGATACAGATGAGGATAAAAAGAAAGGAAAAAAATCTCTTTTTTTCTAGGCACCTTCACTTAAATTAATAGACTTTACTTTTTAGAGAAGTTTTAGGTTTATAGAAAAATTAAGCAGAGAGTACAAAGAGCTCCCATACACATCCCCCACGCCTGCAGTTTCCCTTATTACAGTTGCGTCCCTTGTGATGGTAATACGTCCTGTGAAATATGTTGTCGTGCAAACATCACGGAGTATACTTCCAGAAACTGTATGGTATAGCCTGCTGCTCGTGGGCTACAAACCCGCACAACATGTTACTGTACTGAGTACTGTAGGGAATTGGAATCAATGGTATGCATGGGTGTATCTAAGAAGCATATCTAAACAAAAGGTACAGAAAAATATGGTATGAAAGATGCAACACGGTACATGTTTAGGGCACTTCCCATAAATGGAGCTTGCACGCCTGGACGTTGCTGTGGCCGAGTTGGTGAGTGGTGAGTGAATGTGAAGGCCAGGACACCACTGTGCAGGACTGTAGACTGTATACACACTGCACATTCAGGCTGCACTAAATTTATAAAAGATATTTTTCTTCAATAATTAACATTAGCTTACTATAACTTTATAAACTTTTTAATTTTTTAACTTTTTGACTCCTTTGTAATGACACTTATCTTAAAACACAGTGTATAGCCATATAAAATTTTTTTTTTTTTTTTTTTTTTTGCGACAGGTTCTTGCTCCATCACCCAGGGCTAGAATACAGTGGCATTGTGACAGCTCACTGCAACCAAACTCCTGGACTCAAGCCAGCCTCCTGCCTCAGCCTCCCAAGTAGCTGGCACTACAGGCGTGTGCCACCACACCCAGCTACCTTTTCTTTTTTTTTTTTTTTTTTTTTGGTAGAGATGGGGTCTGGCTCAGGCTGGTCTTGAACTCCTGGCCTCAAGCAATCCTCTTAACTAGGCCTCTGAAAATTCTAGGATTACAGGTATGAGCCACTGTGCCCAGCAAAATACCAAAATATTTTCCTTTATTTTATTTCATTTTTTTGTTTTAGCCAAGCATGAAAATGAGGTTTATTGAGGAGAGAAAGATAGGATTATAGGGCAAGAGCAAGATACAGGTTTACAGAGCATGCCACAGATGATGACCAGACCCCTTGTCTCAGCAGAGCAAGCAAAAGGCAGGGCAAAGAGAGAGGAAAAATATTTTCCTTATTCCATAAGCTTTTTTTAAGAAGAAGAATTAAATTTTTTTTTTTAACTTTTTTGTTGAAAACTAAGACGTAAGCACACACATTAGTCTAGGCCTGCACAGGGTCAGGGTCATTGTCTTCCGCCTCCACATACTGTCCCACTGGAAGGTCTTCAGTGATAATAACATGCATGGAGCTGCCATCTCATACGACAACGCCTTCTGGAAGAGCCCCTGAAAGACCTGCCCAGGACTCTTGAGGAGGCATCATCACTCTTTTCAGAAATATGTCCATCATGGTTGGTTTCTGGTTTGTTTTTTTTTTTTTTTTTTTTTTTGGTCCTAGATTTGCTTGTAAGCAGGTAACGCACCATGAACATTCTTCTCTATTAACGAAAGCCTTTCAGTGTTGGGGTTCTTGTTTCAAACTTTTCGAGGAACTTGTTGAGGTCTGCAAAAGCTAAATGCTTCACTGTGAATTTTCTTGAAGGTTTGTCTTCTTTTTCTTCTGCAGTTCTCTTTTCTCTTGCTGCTGCTTCAGCTGTGTATTCTTGTTCCGTTGTTGTCTTACAGGATCACCATTGCATGTGTGGTCCACTGTTGACCAAAACGTTATCGCGTGGTGCAAGACTGTTAACATCTTGCGTTAGCGTGGGACATTTGTGACAGCTGATGTGCACCTTCACTTCGTATGTTCTGCGGTGCCTCTTTCTCTGTGTACATCCTGTGTAGTGATAGATGAGGGAGCCTTAAGGAAATTGCTGAATTTTCCTGAAAATCTTCCTGTTCTAAGTAGCAGAGGCTATGGCTTCTTATTTTTAAGAAAGGGTATCTTGTATTTAGGATGTGACTAATAAAACTGTGCATGGTTAAATTTTGCAGCCGTAACACAAACGAGCTTTTTATTTTTTTAAGTAAGTTTTCAAAAATTCAAAAACAGGATAATATGAACCCTGTATGCCCATCTCCCAGATTCAGCAGTTACTAACATTTTGCCACACTTGCTTATCTCCTTCCTCTTTTTGGCTGTACGATTTTATTTTATTTTTATTTTTAGTAGAGATGGAGTCTTGCTCTTGCTCAGGCTGGTCTCAAACTCCTGACCTCAAGTGATCCTCCCGCCTCGACCTCCCAGAGTGCTAGGATTACAGGCGTGAGCCATCACACCCGGCCTAGTTGGCTGTAAGGTTTTAAAGTAAATCCCTGGTTTCTTGTCATCTCAACCCTAAATTCTTCTGTGCGTACCTCTAAGAAAATAAGGACATTCTGAACATAATCACAATACCATTATCATACCTCCCATTAATTCCTTAATATCACTTAAAATCCAGGCCTTATTAAAATTTTCCTGATTGTCTCCAAATTATAAGCAAAGGAGTTTTAAGTTTAAACTTTGAGAACAGTATGCTTTGTGTCCATAACAGTATGAAAGAAGTGCTAGAATGACCCAGTCCTTACCTCCAGGGACTGACTGTTTCTAAGAGCCACCAACTCTCTTCCCTCGGGAAGGGTTAGGTGGTCGAGAAGTTCCCAGAGGGAAAGGTCTGCCTTATTTCTCCCCAACTGTTCATCCTTTGGGTCATTCAGCGTCTGGGTCAACCTTTGCTGAGCACCTGTGAGGGTCTAAGCACTGTGCTAGGCGGGGGATATATAAGGGCAAATCATATTCCCTCGTCCCTTAAGACCCAGGTAGTGATTCTCTTTGAGAAGAATAAGATGAAATCTGAAAACTGTGGTTCCTTTCTCCAGGAAAAATGCACATAGAGTTTTAAGGGGTTTTATGGTCACCCCAAAATGTATCCGTGGGCCCAGGTTAAGACCCCCATTCTAGTGGGACTTGTTGAGGAATAAGGAGAGGCTCCCGCGATCTTTGAGGGCCATTGGGTACATGGATGCCCTGAGGACAGACAAGAACCCAGGGCTCATGGCTGGGGGCTGGCAGGAGGTGAGGGAAGCTGTGTGTTCCAGATAGAGGACCTGGACCCTCCTGGGCACCCTGCTTGCTCTGAGGTGCTGCCAAGTGAGGGAGCCCCGACTTTTGTGACAAGCTCGGTTTGAGGCTGAATCCCTGAATCCAGCGCTTGTGAACTGGGTGACCCTTGACTAGTTGTTCGCTGTGAAGTTGGTTTCTTACTTATCCAGGCAGATTATTTAGCGTGTACATATTGAGCACCATGTCTAACCCAGGCACATTTTGCTAGGTCATGCCTTTTGGACCTACACTTCCTCAAAGTGCTGGTACAAAGAATTAAAGAAAATAAAAGCCTTTGTTATATGTCTAGTTCAGTGCCCAGAACAGTGTGCTGGTCTAGGGTGCAATAGCATCAGCCTTTGCAGCCAAGTGTTAGAGGCACTGTTTAGACACTTCCTGCGTGGCATGTGGGGCTTGGAGGGTTTCTCCCTGGGAACTGTTTTCTGGTGTTCAGATGTGATAGCTTGTTGGTTCAAGTTGCTTCCTCCTATTTTCCCAGTGTCCCTGCCCACCTCCAGCTTGGTGCTGTGGCTGCCATTGCCCAAGCCGGGAGGCTCTGTGCACAGGCTGGCATCAAGGAGCTGGAAGACCACCTCCCCCAGGCGTCCTGCTTGTTCGGTGGCTGGGAGATGGGATCATTAGTCACTCCAGTTCCTGTTTTTGTTTTTTTTTGAGACTTGGGGTAGAGCGGAGTGGTGTCATCATAATTCACTGCAACCTCCAACTCCTGGGCTCAAGTGATCCTCCTGCCTCAGCCTCTGGAGTAGCTGGGACTACAGGTGTGCACCATCAGGCCTGGCTAATTTTTTCTGTTTTTTGTAGAGGCAGGGTGTTACTCTTGCTCAGGCTGGTCTCGAATTCCTGAGCTCAAGTGATGCTGCCTCGGCCTGCCAGAGTGCTAGGAGTACAGGCGTGAGCCACCGCGCCCGGCCCCAGTTCCTATTGTACTCACCCAAAAGCATCCCTCAGCTTTCTTGTCCCCACGCTCTCTGGATTTCCATGCCCATGTGACTGCTGCTCCCTCTTGGCCTGTCCTTGAGTGGCTTTGTTCTGCCTGGTTCTCTGAGAGCAGAGCCCTTCCCGATTCTCATCTCCAGGACCTTCTGCCCAGGGCTGATATGTCCACTTACCTGTCCCCCAGGTCCACAGTGGGCCTTATCTTTGTCCTCCCCTGGCCTCCCACCTGCTGCTGCACCTGTGTCCCTTGGATCAGTGACTGATACTGGCATCTGTCGCCCTAGGTCCCCAAGCCAAAAAAAAAAAAAAAAAAGCGTGGCGTCCCTGTGGCTCCTCCCTCCCTCTGCCCTTGCACCTGAGTGCAGTCCTGGTGTTCTGCTAGGTGTGATCAGCCCCCAGCTCTCCGGTCGTGTTGCCACCGCCCTAGTCAAAGCACCATCCTCTCTGTCTTGGGTTGCAGTTGGTCCCAGCTGGTCTCCTGCTTGACTCCCTCAGTCTGTTCAATCCGTTCTTCTCTCTGCAGCCAAAATTTTTCTGCAACGCAGGTCTGATGATGCTACTTTCCTAATTTCAAACTCCTTAAATTGGCTGAGGAGACCTGTGATGGCCCATCCTCCCCTCCCCGATGGATTAGGACCCTCTGGTGCAGGCTCATCTTGTAAGCCAGCACACAGTGTAGACTGTCCCGGTCTGCTGTTTAATTGTTTTCTCTCTGAAGTGTGTAGGCAGGGACCTCATCTGTCCTGTTTGTCTAGGCTGGTGCTGATTGGGCTCTCGAGAGTTTTGTGACATGAATGCATATATTTAACGCTTTCATTGCCTAGCTCAAAATTCTCTTTCAAGAATTTGCCTCTGTTTAATTCTGTTTATTTACTCAGAACTTAAATATTTAGAATTGATTTGCACTTGTGAAAATGCCACAGTTTTAGTAGGTCTGCTTTCTAGACTGGTTACTTGCTGTCACACTAGCTAAGCAATGAGGGGCTGGAGCGCAGTTCCTTTGTATTTCTTGTAGCTCTTTCCAGGCAGAGCCCTCTGCATAGAGTAGGCATGTGCAGTCAGCGTGGCTGCTTCTCCTAGCCGGCAGCGAGAGAAGAAAAATAGCAAACAGGTTAGACTGGATTTTCCTGACCATTGAGGAACATCTTGTATGTTAATAGGCAGTTTATAAATTAAGAAATGGAATGAATTTTTTAAAAAGACTTAAAATTTATGAATCCAAGAAATGCAGATTGAGATGAGATACCATTTTGTTAACCTTTCAATTAACAAAACATCTGATAATTAACTGCCCGATACATGTGATTACATATAATCGGTATTATAAGGGTAAAGTACATTGCCAGTAGCCATGTAAGTTGACACACATTTTTGGAAAACAGTTTGTCAGCAGGTGTTGCATAATTACAGTATTTGTACTCTTAGACTTATTACTCCTACTTTTAAGAATCTAGCCTAAGGAGGCCGGAACGGACCTGGTGGCTCACGCCTGTAATCCTAGCACTCTGGGAGTCTGAGGCGGGAGGATCGCTTGAGGTCAGGAGTTTGAGACCAGCCTCAGCAAAAGCGAGACCCCATCTGTACTAAAAATAGAAATAAATTAGCCAGACAACTAAAAATAGAAAAAATTAGCTGGGCATGGTAGTACATGCCTGTAGTCCCAGCTACTCGGGAGGTTGAGGCAGGAGGATCACTTGAGCCCAGGAGTTTGAGGTTGCTGTGAACTAGGCTGACACCACAGCACTCTAGCCCGGGCAACAGAGCCTGACTCTGTCTCGGAAAAAAAAAAATGTAGCCTAAGGAAATATTCATAATATGCGTAATATTGGGAAATCAGTATTTATGAAGTGGTTCAAAATCTAGATATCCAAATTAGGGGAAACATAATGTATGTATATTATTCACTCAGAATACTATGTAGCCAGAAATGATGTTTAGGAGGTAGAGCTATGCATATTGATAGGGAAAGATAGCCAAGAGATCCGACTAAAAGTCAGTTGGAAAAGAAAGTAAACATGATCCTGTGTGTGTGTGTGTG